>JAUZNJ010038572.1:0-11044 GCA_034780135.1 Jordanella pulchra
ATGGAGTCTGGTGTGCTACTGCTTGGGTGGAAAGAAAACCAGCAGCCACACGGCCCTTTCTGGAACCACTTTGACATCTGTGCTGTAAAACCTCACAATGTAGCATATTCCTGGCTACACAGCCACACAGACATACACACAAAGGTATCAAAGCAAATTAGCCCAGAACCAAGGTTTAAGATAAAACACTGGAACCCATAATACTTGCTCAAGAAAGACATTTCCTTTATGGAGAAATTGGTCATGATCTTTGCTCAGTTACAATTTTGACATACTCCTTCGTACTATCTTGAGAGCTTGATGAATGTGGACCATGTTAATAAGCACTTCTAGCTACAGTTCTTCTCAAAGATTATTAGCTGATGCAGGTTAGGTCATTGACTCGGCCAGACTACTTTCATTCTCCGAAAAACAACAACCTTGGTTGTGTGTTCACGCTATTGTGGTTTCAAGGAGAGACACACTTTTGGCCTCACCTCACCAGAATATATTCTGCAGACATTTCAACCGGATTGTCTTCTGTAGCAACATACAAGCTTCGACAGATTTTTTTCTGCAGCAGTGCCGTCTTACTGTGATGTTGCAGAGATGCCATCCTGGTTGAGTTCATCACTAACTGTTTTGAAAAGAAAAATGACAGTGTTCCCATGTTCATCTAAAAGTCTTAAGAGCACTTTTACACTTTGAAAAGACAGTTTCTTTGTTGTTGTTGCTTCTTAATCATCTGCCTTAAAATCTGAAACCTAACTTTGTCTGGTTATCTCTGCCAAGCAAGTTATGTTTTTGGTTGCAGAATTACTTGAAAATTTATAAACAGATTTTGATGACATTTTTATCATATGTGCGCCTTATGTCAAGGAACCATCCATTTCAGTTTTGTCATTATCCATCTGCTCCCCCCCTGGACCCTTGGACTTTTGGTCTCACCGAACTCTGATTCCTGTCTTTGAACTCTAGAATCAACCCCCCCCTAAAAGCGTATATCTTGATGCGTTAGGGGATGCCATAAAGAATGAATTGGTTGCTTTAGAGCACAGGTGTCAAAGTGGTTCCAGAAAGGGCCGTGTGGCTGCTGGTTTTCTTTCCACCCAAGCAGTAGCACACCAGACTTCATTCATCTCATCAAGGGAGTCTAGTCTTAACCTGATGACTTGATGGGATGAATGAAGTCTGGTGCGATTTTCTGAACCTCTTTGTGTTTGTCTATCTTGATGACATTTTGATTTATTCTAGCTCCTTGTCTGAACACAAACTACATGACCGTATGGTTCTACAGAGATCCCTGGAAAATAAACTTTATGTCAAAGCAGAGAAATGTGAGTTCAATAAACCATCTGTTTCTTTCCTTGGATTCATTCTAGAGGGCAGACAGGTTAGACCGACCGAAGAGAAGATCAAGACTGTTTAGAATTGGCCCGTTCCTGAAACCCGAAAACAAGTCCAGAGATTTTTGGGCTTTGCTAACTTCTACATAAGGTTTATCCGGAACTACAGCCAGACTGCTCTATCTCTCACAGCCGTCACTTAAACCAAGGTTCCTTTCTCTTGGACTCTCGGGGCTGGTGAGGCTTTTCTCAAACTTAAATCTCTCTTTTCTAGTGCACCCATCCTCGTTCAACCAGATCCGTCCAAACAATTTGTCCTTGAGGTTGACGCCTCCGATTCTGGAGTAGGAGCTGTTTTATCTCAAGTTTCTGACCATGATCATAAGACTCATCCTTGTGCATTTTTTTCTCGCAGACTCAGTCCTGCCGAGAGAAACTATGATGCAAGAGACCACGAGTTACTAGCCACCAAGTTAGCCTTGGAAGAGTGGAGGCCCTAGCTAGAAGGAGCTGAGCACCCGGTTCTTGTGTGGACTGACCACAAGAATCCTACTTAAAGTCCGCTAAAAGGCTCAACCCTCATCAGTCTAGATGGTCCCTCTTCTTCTCACGTTTTAACCTCTCCATTTCTTACCTGCCAGATAGTAGAAACGTAAAGCCTGATGCTCTCTCACGTCTTTATTCCCCAGATGACTCAAAGAAAACACCTACTTCGATCCTCCCATCGAGTTGTACTGTGGCTACAGGGGCACTGAGGATCTGATTAAACAAGCCCATCATTCTGAGCCTCCTCCTGAAAACACTCCTCCAAATAAACAGTTCGTTCCTCCGTCGGTCAGGTCCAGATTCATCCAATGGATACACTCTTCAAAGTTTTCTGGACATCCAGGGGTTAGTCAAACCATGGCATTAACTAACCGTTGTTTTTGGTGGCCACCCCTGCACAAAGACATCAAAGAGTTTGTCCTTGTTTGTCCAACCTACAATAGAAACAAGACTCCTAATAAACCACCTTCAGGACTACTTCAACCTCTGCCTATTCCTAAATGGCCTTGGTCCCACATTGCTCTAGACTTTATCACCGGACTTCCACCTTCTCGATGTATGACCACAATTTTGACCGTGATAAATAGTTTTTCCAAAGCCTGTCATCTAATACCTCCTAAGAAACTGCCATCTCCTTTCCAAACAGCTCAGCTTCTAGTCAGACCTGTTTTCAAGCTACATGGTATTCCTCAGGAAATCCTTTCTGACCGAGGTCCTCAGTTCATCTCCCAGGTTTGGAAACAGTTTCTATAGGGCTCTGAGGGCCAAGGTCATTACGTCCTCTGGTTTCCACCCCCAAACTAATGGTCAGTGTGAAAGAATGAACCAAAAGTTAGAATTCGTCCTTCGCTGTTTCACATCCACTAATCCGTCTGACTGGTCTCAATTTCTTCCTTGGGTCGAGTATGCGAATATGACACTCTCATTCATGTCTCCATTTGAAGTAATCCTGGGTTACCAACCACCTCTTCTCCCTACAGGCGAAAAGGACATTGGAGTCATCTCTGTTAACCATCATATTCGCTAACCATCACATTTGCCGTCTCCAAAAGGTCTAGTCCACTGCTCATCGGTCCCTTAACAGAACTGCAGCTCAGAATAAACGCCTTGCTGATCGGAGGTTACCTGCTCCCATTTATGCTACTGGTCAGAAGGTCTGGTTGTCCACTCGAGATATTCAGCTAAAATTTATGTCCAAGAAACTTTCTCCCAGATTCATAGGCCCATTTGAAATAAGAGATATTCTTAGTCCTTCCGCTGTCCGTTTATTTTCGCCCCCCTCTATCAAAAAAAAGAAAGAAAAAAAAAATGCTTGAAAAGAAGCCAGACTTAAGAAGAAGAACCTCTGTATACAGCTGTTCAGATTTAAAACACCAACATATCTGTTCTGCCTTGAATACAAACCTGAACTGGTCTTTGTTAAGGATAAAAAAAAACTTCATACAGATGGTTCTGTTAAAATTTCAAAATTGATCACAAATAAATGGATCAGGTTGGACTTAAATCACGATAGTTTGGGCCTGTCTTTGAAAGTGTTGTCAGATAGATTTTGATATTTCTGATTAAGAAACTAAACAGGATATTTGTTTTTTTGTGTGTGTGAAGGTAAAATGGCAATGCTAGTAGCATAAAAGGCACAGAGAGAAAACATACGGTTCAAGGGAATAGAACACCAAGAAAAAAAAAGAAGTGTTTAAAATACTGATTTGGAAATGTTTAGGGAAGATTAGTAATGATGCACAGCTGTTGCTTTTCTCTGTGTATTTAGATAATTGTTTTGTCCAATTCTAAATGTTCACAGTTTTTCAGTCAAACTTATTTTCTAATCAAAGTTAATTCAATGGGACATGTCATGTACGACATGCACACTCTAGTTGCATGCAAAGGCTTTGCGAATAAATTATAGTGTGCTTAGGGTTTTGTCTTTTTGTTTGTGTGTGTGTGTGTGTGTGTGGGGGGGGGGGTCGTATACCATTTAGTGTTAAATAACAAACAACATCTGGAGGATGTCTGATAAGAAAAAAAGAAAAGTCTGAGATCAATTTTGATTTAGCAAAAACAAAAAATTTGATGCCAAGAGATAAGACAACCGAGCATTGCTCGACATACAGTAAAATCGTTGGTGTTTAATGAAGCTTCTGAAGCTGCCTAGTTATTAGATGTATAAGTAAATAACGCCAGTTAATGGCAACAGTGTACAAGAATATAGCTAATATAGCTTGTGTGCAAACAGGCTGTGGTCCCTTCTAGTTATGACGGAAAGCTATGCTACAAAGAGCTCCAGTTTCTACCTGAGGCTGTTTACGTTTAGCACTGGGATCAAACATTTTGTAAGACATATTGTGTGTGAATGGCCAAATCTGGTGGGGCGAAATTCAGACAGACAATTCTCTACCTTTCTAATACCTCATCCACAATAGTTAGGTTATCCTGAGTTATTTTCTATGGTTATGCTGTTATAGGGTTAGGCTGCTGGAGGACACAGGAACCACTTTTTTATCATTCCTCTTCATTCTATCTCTATTCTACCATTCTGCAGTATTTGTTAGTTCCATTGATAACTTTATGTTCTCTCTGCTTCATCTGGTCTGTTCATGTTTGGCTATTATTCCATCCCGGAGAGAAAAATGACCTTGGCTGCTGCCATCAACACCTTTGTTTACAGATATTGGAGTTTGGCCTGTTTTTCAGTGTAGTCCTGTTTCTCTTACTGTGACTAACTGGATGTCCTCTCTTTCATCCTCTGACATAGGAGCTGGCTTGGCACTTGTTCGGCTGGCTGTGTCTTTCCTGGATGGGGCCACCTGTGGAGCTGAATTACCTTTTGTATCTCTGCCTCTTTTTTGTATGTCTGCTTCTGTCTCCTTGAAACCCAGTCGGCCTCAGCAGATGGCCTCTTACACCATTCCATTGAAAATTCTTCTACTATGTGCTATCCCACAAAAATATTGTGACAACAGAAAAAAAATTATGGAGTTTTGCTTGTATATGCAAAATAAAAAAAAGTCTAATTTCTAAGCAGAAGTAGATATCTGCATCGGTCACACAAGCATAACTGAAGAGTAACACTTTCTTTTTATTCATTTTTTTGTAGAAATGATAATACATCACACCCATTTTTCTAGCCACACACCTCCGCTCGTTCACACACTGTCTTGTTTCTAAAGCTTATGTAACAGTGCTAAAAGAACCTGTACAATATTTAAATAATGTATTTAAAGAAACAAAAATACTGACAATCTTGCCTGTACTCTTTATGCTTGGATACACCTGAATTAAAGCCCTACAAGGCTGGGAGCAAAGCTACTCATAGGTCACAACAAAGAAGGCAACAGGGAAATCAAGGCTGTGCTTGCTTTTCAGAATATGGTGCACAGTTCACAGTTTACCTTTTGAGTTTATTTTTTCTCAAGCAAAGCAGCACGCCATTTAAATTTGTCTGTTTTTTTCAAAGAAGTAATGATTTTTTTCCCACTTACTTGGGGGTAACTGAGCTTACAGGTTAGGGATAACATTATTCAAACAGTTCTTCTGTGATGTTTATTGCTTGATTAAAACAACCCTGCAAACACTAGTGATACGCCTAAAAGCAGCTTACTAAAACATGTGCAAAACTGTCTGTAACGTGCAATCAGTTTGACCTGCATAGTGTAATAGTGACTAAGAATTAAATTATTTGCTGTGAAATTGGTCCAGATGGAAATGTGTGGAGCTAAATTGGGTCCATAAAGTTTGTTCAGAAATGTTTATTAGATAATTGAAACATGTTAGTTAAAAAAAAGTAAAAATCACATAAACATAAAATATCAATGTTTTAATGACATTTGTTGTTCACATGATTCATGAATGTAAGACCTGGGGATAATTGGTTCAGGTGCCTCCACCCAATGACATCAAAGTACCGCCCCCACACCCAGGGGGCAGCAGTTTTAAGATATGTTCACACCAAACGCAAATTTTGCAGTTGGTAATTCTCTAAATCTCTATGTGAAGGCCGGATCTGGACTGAAGCTGAGCAAGGCGACGGTGGCAAATTAAGGGACGCGAAGTTGGTGACATCTGATGGCTGCCTCGTCTGTGAATTAAGTTGAAAAGTCTGAACTTTTGCTTACATCTGCGTCTTAAAATCCAATCAAGCACTAGATGTGACTGTTACTACAGTGAAGTAGCACAACAGAGATAGATACGGTTTTTTAAATGAAAAATGGAAGACAGAGAAAATAATACCGACATGAAGTGGGAATGCTCTTCAGATAATTTAAGCTGCTGTTTAAAAAAATCTGTTTTAATTTAGTCAGCCTGGTCCCAATTCTGTTTTTTTTTCACTCCCGGGTTTCTCGCACTGTCTTCCTGCTGCTCCTGTCTGAGCTTCATAATGTCGTCTCACATAACCCTCTGTTGTTTGAGTGATTTGTGCCCCAATGTGGGACTGCAGAATCCCGAACTGGGTCACGGACTGGTGGAAGTACCGCTGAAAGCAACCGTCGTCCAGCTGTAGCCTCTGGGGTAGATTGTGGTATTCCCCATACACGTTGCATCTCTGCGAATGTGTTAAACCTAGGAACACCAACAGCCTTTTTCGGCTTTCTAAAGTAAAAACATTGCAAGTCGCCAATCTATATTGACCATAATGAGGTGAAACCAACGGCCAGCAGACTCCATGATCGCTTGCCGTGCAAAATGCTTTTTGCTGACCAGCCAAATTTTAAGGCGAAAAGTGGACAAAATGGCAGCTTTCCGGTTCAGTGTGAATGCATCTTTAAAGTTTGTCTTTAAAAATAGGGCAAAAGACTGACAACCAGTTCAGGGTGGACCCTGCCTTTCAGCCATAGACTGCTGATGATAGGCACCAGTCCCACTGTCACCCTGATGGATGAAGCAGGAGATTATGGATGGATGGATGTTTTTAAACAAACTTTATGGCCTTAATTTAACTCAATAGGAATGAATGTATTTTGGTTTACAATATTACATCTATTTAATCTGGTTATTAAGACCGTTTATTATTCTAAGATAGTTAACCATACCTGCATGTTGACAGGTTTCAGGGAATACTACTGAACCTTCTCCTCAGACAGGAATTCAAAATTTGATTCATAGTGATTAGCTACATTACAAATGAGCGCCATACTTTGTAAATGATATGCTAACATAAATCCAAAATTTTTTTGTTTGCATTAAAAGAAGAATACAGTGGAAATCACTCGTGAATGTCTATTCATGCAATAACTTGTAGATAAAAATGCCATGACAACATACTCCTACTGTTTCCTGTTATCATCTTTGTCTTTCTTGCCAATATTAAAGTTTAGTTGTAGATCATGTGACTTGTAGGATGTGTAAAAAAATTGTTTACCATTGCAACTTTGCAAAACCCAGATTTCTACAGAAAAATGCTTTAACGAAAAATGTGAGTATTTTTATAGCAGTATTTTGAAAATAGGTTGATTAATTTTTGCAATTAAAATTTGGAAAATTCAATTGTCAATAGAGGCGCAGCTAATAGTTAATTAATAAATCAACGATGATATCAGGAACTCTTGTCACTCTCCTATGATGGCTGATAATGAAGCAGATTAAACATCAGTTCTAGAGACTGTAGATGTGGATCCCAGCGGATGGAATTCTGCAATAAAAGAGCTCCAGTGAAGGAATATTTATCCCTCATCTACTGCTGTTGGCTGTTTTGTTCTGCTTTGTTTGCCAAAAAATCCAAGATGATCAGGGGTTATATGGGTAGGCTATCTGTGTTTTTAAGAACTGAATGATTATTAAGGCTTACTCCATTTATTTTAAGTATCCTTAATTATCTATGCAATTTTTATGACTCCAAAAGCATTTCATAAAAACAGAATATTTTTCAAATTAACATTCTTTGAAAATAAAACGTTATCAATAGTTGCACTTTTTAGAGATAAGGGATTGAATCGCACTTAGGATATGTTGGAAAATGATTTCTCTTTAGAACATCAGAGCTAAATAATATCAAACAAGTTAACCAAACTGGAAAAATAAATGCTGCTACAAAATCTGGAAAATATGGAAACTCTCCACTATATTTCCTCTTGTTATCATCGTTTGTTTGTTTTTTTTGTGTGTTTTTTTTAATAACTACAGTGAACTAATTGTGATGCCCTAAAAAAATAACATTATTCATAATTTACCAAATGCTGTAACTAATAACTCTGTGTGAAGGTAATGATTTGCGTGGCTTGCCTTCAGAATGCACAGTGAAAAAAATGTGTAATAACACATAATAACACAATAAACATATCAGAGGTAAAGACGTATTAATGGCTTTCCCTTTTAAAACTGACAAAACAAAGCGCCTGCCTCTGCAAAAGGCAAAAGACAGCATTTGTTTTCAGCCTTTTCTCACCACAAAGCTTCTCTGTAAATACAAACAGAAACGGCTAAAACAAAGCGCCTGTTTGATCCCTTATCATCAACTCTACAGTCCAAAGTTTGTGGGTATTTTCAGCAAAAAATATCTGAGCCTAGGATTTAATTATATTTTGCAAATTTCTAATAACTATTCATATTTGTTATGTGCAAGCTGTTTTTTCATGACTACTGCTTCTGGGAATTCTGGGAGCTAAATTCTCGTATGGCCTTAGTGGCTTAGGAAGTCGATGCTAGCTTTGACAGTGCGTCCGGTGGACACGTCTACTGCCATGGCTCGGATCTCTGTGTCACCAAACTGCATGAGGGTCTGGATCTCACGTCGTGGTGCTGAACTTTCTGTTCCGCTCACATCTAAGCGAAGTGTCCCACACTTCTTGACCCCAGGCTCACTGATGAACCCCACACCCTCCTTTTCTGAGCAGTAGACATGGATGACTATAATCTGCTGGGATGGCTTTGCAGGCGTGTAACTGCGCTTTACCATCTCGCCCAGTGCTACGGATTGGTCAGCAGCGATGAAAGTATCAAAGACATCGGTGCACCAGCGTGTGCCGTCCTTAATCAGCAGTTTCTCTGGCGGATGCTTGCCCTCCACGAAGCGATTGAGGACGCCAACACCGTATGTCAGGGGTGAACGGCGAACTTTAATGACACTGGGGTCCAGGCCGAACAGCACAGCACCTTTCAGGATGGTTAGGCCGACGTCGTGGGGAATGATGATCCTGCTGCGCCCTCGAAGCATGTTCTGGACAGCCTGCTGCAGCAGAGCCGACTCGGCAAAACCTCCAACCAGGAACAGGAACTTGATGTCACTGACCTCTGGCTTCTCAAAGAGCTCAGCTAGAGAGGGAACAAGATTACCAAAAGTCATGGTAAACTCATTGTGTTATGTAATCTCAGTATACTGAATCAATGGAGATAAAATATTCCAGAGCCTATTATATGCCTCCATGAGCCTAAAATATGCCTATTAAGAGGCCTCATGGAGCCATGCGCTCTAACAGGGTGTCTTTGATCTTTAAAAAATAAAAAAGAGACCCCTTGCCCCATTTACCAGTGGATATTTGTCCCACACCACACTGTCCTGCATCTTTGTTACCCATAAAGGTCAAGCTGCGTCTCCTCTGACCAAAGAGTCAAAGCAGAATAATTGGATCTTCATTTCTATCAGAATAATCTACAAATTACAGGAAGCATCAACAATCACCTGGATCAAAGACTACCAGACAAACAGACCACACAGTTTGTTTGACTGAAGGGTCTAAACCACTCATGCCCAAAATCGGTCCTCGAGAGGGGCTGCCCTGCAGGTTTTAAAGGTTTGAAAACCTGCAGGACCTCGGCCCTTGAGGACCGAGTTTGGACATGACTGGTCTAAACTGTCTGACCTGTTAGTCAGTAGCACAGGTGCAACACAGGGCGTGACAATCTCACCTTTACTTTTAGTCTGTACAACTCTGACTTCCTGTACAAAACTGAGTCTGTCATCTGCAGAAATAATTAGTAACTCTGCAGTCATTGGGTGCTTCAAAGATTGACATGTTCACAGCTCTTTAAGTACAAGAAACTGTGAATACTAAGGTAAATCTGATTTATGAGTTTTCTATTTGAAATAGATTTGCAGTAATCTATTTTTTCAAATTTGTTCTACTGAGGTATTGTGTGCAGAATAGTTACAAATTAGCTTAATTTATACAATTAGGGACAAGGATGTCTCATATGTAAATCTACAAAATCTGGAATACTTACTGATGCACATGTTCTTGCTTATAGGGAGTCCATGCTCTCTCTTTTCATTTAAATGGTGAGAAACGCATTTCTTACGCTGATAAATCAGATTGAACTTTTCTTACACTTCCAAAACACAGAAACTGGTGAAAGTTGACATAAGGAGAATAACTTGTGACCTAAACTTTAGGCGGTTCTTATCTAAACTTTCAACAGTGCTTCTAACATGAACTTAAGCATACGTTTATGTTTGGTTCCTTGGTAGACAGAGCTGAGCTTACTGAGATGTTGAATGATGTGGTCTATGGTTGGCTTGAAGAGGGTATTCATGGCATCTGGACTCATCCTCAGCATCCCCTGAGATGACCATTTAACAAAGTCCACACTAAAGAGGAGAGAAAATAGCAATTTAATCAAAAATTTCTAGCATAGCTGAACCAAAGAAGTTGAACAACTTCTTTGTAGATTGTTCTTTTGTCAAGTGTCCAGTCAGTTGGTAGGACTGCTCTCACTGTTGGCTGAGTTGTAATATATCCACTGTAAAAATGGCTGTAATAACAGAAAAAAATAATAGTAAAGAGTCTTTAATGTCATTAAGTCACTACAATAAGATTTTCCTGAGACATCGCTTAAAAATGCATATTTAATACACACATAGGGTAAAAATGCACACTGAAATAATCAAAAATGAACATCCTTAGAAGAGACTTTGAAACATAAATATTGATAAAAATTGATAACAAGTCTGAATATTTTATATTGAAACCATGCAGTCAACCAGTATAGCACCCTTTTACTTTCATAACAAAATTTACAAACCTCTATAAACACAAATACAGTTAGAATAGCAGAATAGATATAGAATAAAGCAGAATGATGAAAAGTGGTCCCGGTATCCTCCAGCAGTCTAAGCCAGTAGCAACATTTATACCACTCTAACTATAAGCTGTATCAAAAAGTAAAGTTTAAAGCCTAGCCTTAAAACTAGATAAGGTGTCTGCCTCACGGACTAAAACTGGTAGTTGGTTCCACAGGAAAGG
>JAUZNJ010038573.1:0-11044 GCA_034780135.1 Jordanella pulchra
ATATATCAATAAATAAAATAAAACTAGAATTGTCACTCTAGTGTTTCAAAAAAAACGTCAATATCTCATAAGATCAATTATAACATGCAAATTAAACGGAAAGGTCGGGCTTCTGAAAATTAGGTGCTTTTGATGGGCCTCTTTTTTCATGAAACAGTCTTAGGTTCTACTGAGATCTAAAAGGTTGCTTTGATAGCAGACTTCAGGCCATCTTCATTGATGGGGCTTTTCATTTTTCTCATCACAAACATCACAGATTTTTTTTTTTTAATTATTCAGGCACTTTTCTGGCTGGAACTGCATTATCACTGAACCATTTGGCAAGGTGGGCTAACCCTAAGTCCTGTTGGAAAAGGATCTCAGTATCTCAATATAGCTTGTTAGCAGAAGGAAACATAAAAGGTCCCAAAGCTTCCTGGTAGATGGCTGCATTGGCTGTAGACTTAAAACAACAACAAAAATGACAAAAAACAAGGCAGTTAACTAACACTAGCATATAACACAGCACCCCAAATCATCACTATGTGGAAAGCTTACATCATATTCCAAGCAATATGTACCTTTCCACCTCCTCCAGACTCTGGCAGCTTGCAAACTTTACTTTCACCTTAAGATAGAACTTTGAAGTATTGACAAGTCCATTTCTTTCTCACTTCAGCACCATCATCTGCAGTTCAGGACTGAGACTTGAAATGCAATATTTATATCCCATTTGTAGGACCTCTCTATGCATAGTGGCTCTTGTTATAATGACCCCCAGACTCAATTTGAGTGTATTTGGCTTCACAATCCTCTCAAGGCTGCAGTTATCCATGTTCTTTTGTTATCTACAAATATGACTGGATCTACAACCAGTTATTAGAATCATAACCTTTTGTCAATTATCTTTAAAAAGTTATCTACAAATGTCTTCTAGACATCTGTAAAGTCCGCAGCTTCTCTATTACCCCTTTCCCACTGGCTGTAAAACCTGTTTAGACCTGGAACAATCGGCTTTTAGTGGCAGTGGGAAAAGCTCACTGACCTGTTTCAACCTGGGTCAAAAAACTTCTTCAAAGGGCTCGGCTCTGATCGACATACAGCGGGAACAGCAGAGCCGGGTCGGCCTGCTAATTAACATGATACCACAAAATGCAACGTATAGGTGTCAACACACTGCGTTAGTAGTGTCTGACCTAAAAAGCCGAAACAACTCTGTTTACATTCGATAAACATGGCTCAGCATTGGTGAGAGAGATTCGGATGAATAAAAGAGCAAAACAGTAAAGCATGCTGACTAACTTCTGGCTTGCTTACATGTTGCTCTCCATTGTTTACTTTGCTGATTCTGTTGCCCCAGTGACAGCAAACCTGGGTTAACTTGTTAACCCGGGTTTTTCTGACATGGATCGACCCGCTAACAGTTGGCATTTGGCTCCCTTCCCATTGGCTAAAAAAGCTGAGTCTGACCCTCCTCTAGCTAGCTGCGTAGCCTCTGTGTCCCCATCGCGGCATGTCTGGTGACACCATCATGCTGGTTTAGCATTGATGATGTCACCAGTGTGACAGATATCAGTAAAGTAAACAATGGAGAGCAATGTTACTATGTAAATTAACAGGTGACCTGGGTCTCATGTTCCCACTTTTGCCGAAGGCAATTTGAAGGCGATTCTAACCCCAGTGACACTGGTGAGTGAGCTGTTCCCACTGCCACTAAAAGCCAACTGTTTATAGGTTTAAACAGGTTTTTCAGCCAGAGGTAAAGGGGTATTATTGACCCAGAGACTATTTAGAGGTTCATAACACTTTCCCAAAGGTTTTAAATTAAATAGCTGTTTAACATGTGAAACCATTAGTTTTAAACGTTCATTTTTTTACAGTATTAAAATTTCTGGAGACAGAATTTGGGAGTATATTATATAAAAGCTATATTCTTCAAAATACCATCATATAAGGACTTGAGATAGTTCTCCTAATGTGTAATGAATTGAATCTATGCAATATTCACAGAAATCACTTTTTTCTGGTGTTTATATTTGTGAGATGTTCCAGTAGTCTTAGATATGTTTATTATCAAAAATTGGCAGGGTGGTGGTCTAGGGGTTAAGTATGCAACATATTCTCAGAGCCTTTGGTTCGCTATGCCACTGTCAGAGGATAGAGTCTCTAGACTGCATAGCTTCCTCTTCTCTCCAACCCATCTGTCTGCCTGAAATAAAAAAATAACAAAAATAAAGGGCAGTATTATACTAAGAATAATCTTCCAAAACAAAGTGGAAAGTGTGTTGTATAATTTTAAACCATGAGTTGCATGCCATAATTACATGCTAATGTCTTTTGAGAAATGTTTCTACCAACCTCTTACACCCGAGGCAGAAGTTTCGACTCTTTTTCTTTGCACAATATCTCAGGCTCAGTCCTACAGGACAAATATATTCTGTGTAATTCACTACTCTTCCCTCAAATCTTATCTACATGAATGTAGTCTATATAATTGCATTTGATGTTGTACAATGTTGTAATAACATGTACTGAATATTAAAGGTAGTATTTTTTCCTCTTTTCACAGTGGGATATCATTTTTTTACCGCACCTACATCTGGAGAGAGTAAAAAGAGAGAGGGGGACATCGTTCTAGTCATGACTACTTTGGTTTGTCCTGGAGGCAGTGCTTCAGAGCTGTGTGCAGATGGAGACAGTTTCCTTCAAACTGGAAACCTGGAGAAAGCCACCTCACTATACATGTCTGCCTTCAGGGCTCATGCCACCTCTGCTGTATCCCACATGAGAAAACTGGAAGGATCCAGTCTGGGAAAGGTTATCTCTACTCTAGAAGGCTGGCTGGACAGTCCTAGGGACAACCGATCAGCTGAGAGTTTTAATAAAGGTCTTGTGGCTGTTTTCCTATCCACGCTGTGCCCTAACAATTTGTCTGCCACAATTTTTAAAATGGAATCACTTCTGCAGAATGGTGGGCTTGGCTGTGAGGAGATTTCTACACGTTGCACAGCTCTACTTGATGGCAAATGTAATTCTCATCTACAAGGTTCGACTCGTATTTTGTTGGAGATAACCCAAGCCCTGGCCTGCCTTTATTCACAGCCTCACAGTTTGAAAGGATTGAGGCTTTACCTAAAAGCATATCAGTGTAACAAATTAGAAACGGTCTCACTGATCCACAGCAGACAAACTGCACACCTGCCCAAAATAATAAAAGTCTTTAAAGATCAAATAGTACAAATATATCCCCAAAGTGCATTATATAATAAGAGATCCGTGACAACAACGGAGAAAGAAACAATAGATTTAGAAGAGTTTTCTACAGCTGTCGAGTTTTTAATGACCCTCTCCTCTGATGACAGAGATGTACGGGAACTTCAAGCAGCAGATTTCTTCTGGAAAGGTAGGTTTGCAGAAAGTACAGAGGTGTACTCTGTTCTTCTACATCAGAAATGGCCGATAGATTCTGAAGACGAATTACTCCAGGGCAATCCGGAGAGGAAAGCTAGGCTTTTAACATGCCGAGCAGCTGCTTGCCTCTCAGCAGGTGGAAAAGCTGCTGAGAATTGCACAGATCTGGAAGAGGCATTTGAGATCCATCCAGCCACGGCTAGAACGTACTTCAAGAAGCTCTTTGATGATTGTGAGACAGGGATTTCAGCTCGCAACCATCTCCGTCAGCAGGCAGACAGAGGTTTGTCTGGTTTCAGGGAGAGGGTCACTGTCCGTGCAGACCTGCGGTCTACAGAAGGAATTGAGCTTCTTGACCCGGTTATCGCTGCTTTACGTACTCTGTGCCATTTAGAGCCTGATGGAGGAGGCAGAGAGCTGCGCGTGAGACTGGCTGAGTGTCTCCTACTCAGAGGCGAGCATAAAGAAGCTCTCTCTATCTGTAGCCAACTAGCTGCTGCCCAAGGACAGCAAAGCTATAAAAACACTGTCAAAGTTCTTTGTGGATATGGTCAACTACTTTCTGGGGATCACAAGGGGGCATTAAAAGACTTCCAAGCTGTAATAGAACACAACACCCCTCACCCTACCAGCTGTGTGCGGGCACTTTGTGGCAGGGGTTTACTGCGTATGATGGCTGAGTCAAATTACCTCACAGCTCTGGACTATATGACAGCCAGCAGGCTGGATCCTCAGGAAACAGCCCTGACCGTCCGCTGCCTAGTGCCATGGAACTTCAGGGGGCTTCTGTTTACAGTTCTGCTAGAGCAGGGCCGAGTCATGCTAGAAGGGTCAGCGGGGGACAGATCCAAGTCCTGTTCAAGAGAGGATCAACAGCATGTCACAGAAAAGGAGCAGTTGCAGGCGCCTTCAAAGAGAGAAGAGCACAGATCAGGGTATGATGTTTATTGTTTTTAGAGATTATTTAGTATAAAAACATAAAGAAAATAACTAATATGGTACCAGCCTTGCTTTCAGAATTAGGATTTAGGATTTCATGTTTTGGTGCAAATTTTTGTTATGATTGTAAAACAACTTATGCATATTTAACTAAAATAAGTACTAAAGTTTGTTTCATATCTGACCCCAAACACTTCTCACCACTAATATGGAAACTAAAGCAGTAAACTTTCTATACTGTCATAATAATACCCTTTGAAGTGTTGTCACATATAAAACCACAAGCAGCTATATGTTTATTAGAATTTATCTTAGCTCAACACAAAGGGGTGCATTTCTGAAAAAGGAAAGAAAGCTATACCTATATTTTATTCTTATTTATTTTTTCACAAATTAAAATCTGTGGCATCCGGCTGCTTGATTTTTTTGGGTGTGTTTAAAAGCTTTATACATCTGGAAACACTTTTTGTCTTAAAAATATATAGATTTGAGTTAGGGTGGAAGGGGAACTAATTCTGGGAACCAAGTATTTTTTTCAGTCCTGCTGCTGGATATTTTAAAGACATAGTCAAATATGTCTTCATTTAAAGTCTTACTTACTGTCATTCCCCTACTGGAAAGTTAACCTCAGCTCCAGTCTAAATTCTTATGCAGCCTCTGACAGGATTTTCCTCTGGAGTACCTTGTTTGTAACTCCATGAGTTTTAACTTTACATCTGTCAAGGTTCCCCGTTTATACCTTAGAAAAACTGTACCAAAGCATGAAAGTGCTGTGTTTAGGGAAATGTGAGGTTTTCTTTCTTCCATACATTTTTATCCATTGTTCATTTTCAAACAGTGTAGACTTTTCTGTGAGATATTCAAAGCCTTGGCTGTTGTTCTCTAAACTAATCTTGTTTTAAATGCTTCCCAAAGTTTAAATCAAACTTGTCCGGTGCGTGTTTTAGTCTTAAAAATGCTGCTATTTGTTTATTTGTTTACTTAGGTTCTATGATAAATGCCTGAGCCCTTAAAAAAGTGTCATGATTTAAACTGAAAAAAAAATGACATTCAACCCTCTTAGGTCCTATTTACTAGTTAGGTTATTTCTGATGGCAATAGGTAGCACTGCATTTTATCTAAGGTTGTTAAAGTAAACAGGACTCAATACAAATGTGTGCCAATTTTCTTGAACATATATATTACTTTTTTATTTCCTTTGTAACCTTACAAAAAGAAAACAAGAAAATCAAGCGTTTGAATACTTTTAAAAAGGAATTTATATCTGTCACAAATGTATGAAAAGCAGATAGAGTCCTGTAATATATAGCATTACAATCATGTTATTAGTGTACTGCATGTTGTTTCTTGGTTTCTGCATTAGAACTCCTGCTGGTGTCCATTCCCTGGCTGTGTTGCTCATGGACCTTCAGCCACATGCTGATGGGCCTCACATCCTCACAGCAGATGCCTTGTACCTGCTTGGTCGGGTAGAGGAGGCCTACAGGTTATTACTGTCTGCAGGTTCCCCCAACCCTCGGGCTCCTCTCCTGGCTCGCCTTGCACTCCTACAGCTCCACAGAGGCTTTCTTTATGACACCAATCAGGTACAACAGTTTTTTTGTAACAGCTTTTTTGTTTGTTTATGATGATTTACAGCATAGGATTAGAGGAGCTAGAAAAACAAACAACAAAACCTACTTATCCTATAATTTATTCAAACAGCTTCCCAGGTGTTTCATAAAACAGAGACATTCAAGTAGTGATTTATAGCCCTTTAAATAGATTTTCTAATTTAAAAGAAAGGTTATCCAATCTGATTTCTCTACAAAAGGAAACACACTAAATCTCTTTATGTTTTATTTCACCTACTAACCTACTAAACACATAATTACCAGCAGGTCTCTCACTCAGTACAATTATTTTTAATTCTGTCTCCAAAAAAGCTATAAGGCATGAGACGAATAGATTTTATTTATTTATTGTTAATCTTCAGTAATTTGGGGACTTTTTTCAGGGATTTCTAAATCAAAGACACAGATCTCATTAACTTATTATAACCTTTATTTTTCCATTTACTACTTTTTTAGTAGAAGTGGTAACTGCTCGTCTTATTTATTTTCTACTACAGCTGTTGAAAAAACTTATTGTGTGCGGAGATACAAGCTGCCTGCTTAGCCTGCTGGCTGTGGCACAACAGAAAGACCGAGCGCTGCTGCAGGGACACTGTCACGCTGTGGCCAAACGGATCCTGGACGGCTCGATAGAGGAGAGCTCTGTCAGGGAAGCTGTGGCGCATCTCTCCATTGCTATCATGGCCTCTGGTGATTTGCTTTATTAAAAAGTGCTTGATATTGTGTAGTAGAAGAACAATAATACCAATGTTTTAGTACTTTGTTAGGAGAATAACTGAGAAAGACTTGAAATAATTCAATTCCTTTTTTAAGGTGGCAAGGCAGCAGATTCTCTGTTGGAAAGAGCAAGGTGTTATGTATTACTGGGCCAGAAAAAGACAGCCATATTTGATTTCAGTGCCATTTTAAAGGAGCATCCAAGACATGTCTCTGCGCTCTGTGGAAGGGGATTTACCTACCTCATGCTCACTCAACAAAAGGTATGTTCATTTGAAAAAATGACAACAATACATCTACATCACGGACAAATGAAATAAATAAGTCTATCTTTGTTTAAAATCTTTTATTCAGGTCCGTTAATTTAGAAATTCTGCAGACTTTCTACACATGATAATGTTAAAAAAAGATACTACTGGAAGAATTGATGCATAACATTAAATACATTTTTTTCATGAATGATCAAATGAAACAGCACTAATCTTGAAATATGAACTAACATGATAATGGCTATAAACATGAAAACGTGTTTTTTTTTTTGCATTTTAGAACAATAGAACATGTCAAACTGTTCATGTTTCTGGATGGATTATCTCATAATCCTAATATCCAGTATTTTTGAATAACAAAACAATTCCAACTCAATCCTTTGAGTGTTTTTGTGCCAACTAGATAAAACTACCCAAATATTTCTTCAATATTAGGCTGCTAATCTGTGTCTCCGAGCCAACATATAGCTTTTATTTCTATGCTTTAGCAGATCTCCTGTTCTAAATTGATTTGCGTACATGCCATGGGGAATTTCTGGATTTCACCTCCTTTCTGGGATTATTTTAAACTGGAATAGCAATGAAACTCTTGTTTTCTTGATGTTAGAATCACAATAACTATTAGCAGTCTTGTGATATCAACATGAATGGGAAATGATAAGATAGCATATTCATTTGATAGTGCTACCATCTGTCACAGCTTTCTTTTCTTCCCATCCAGGAATGTGTTCAGGATATCCTCACAGCTCTGCAGATAGAAGCTGGAGCCGTCATTAGAGAGATCCTTTCTCTCAAGGACAAAGCCCAGAAGCTGGTTTGTGACTGGCTGCATCAGTTCTGTCGTGGCACTTTGTCAAACACTGTTAGCTCTCATTCAGTTCCATGCCACGAGAAGCAGCTCAGGGAGGCTTTTCTAATCAGTGGAGTTTTAATGAGAACAGACAGCAGAAACCCCAAATGGCATCTTCTCTACGTGGACATACTTTTAGCTAAAGGTGGGCCATTGTCTTAGCAAAATTTACAAAGAATATTTGAAATTGTTATTGTCTATGAACATTTTCTTGCTATGGTTCTGAAGTTTGGCGGAATGCTGTTATTAAATCATCCTTCAGGTGATGTTAAGGCAGCTTCCAGCCATCTCTGCCAGGTATTTGGCCTGGAACCGAGGAATGCAGAAGCTCAGGCCAGGCTGGGAGTGCTGGAAACCTGGCAGCAGAAATACAGCACCGGAGCTCAGAGGCTCAGCAAAGTCAATGAGAAAGATAGATCTAGTCTGGACTTCTTGTTGGCTCTGATCCCATTTAATCAGCGGAAATGCATGGCGGAGGTAAGCATCTGTGCAAGAATCTTGAGTCAGAACTAAATCAGCGCAAATGTGAGAGTTGGGGATTCATTTTGGTATATGATTATCCTAAATATCCAATATTTTGTGACCATGTTTGAAAAGGTCAAGAGCTTTAACTAGTTTTGTGAGGCACTGCATCTATTATAAAGTTTGTTTTATATATTGTTGACTAGATTTTAATTTAACGAAGTTAACTTGGTTCATCAGATTTAATTAATCAAATTGAATAAAAAGAGTGAAATATAGAGAAATATAAATTATCCGCTTTTTAAACCTCAACAGGCAGCAGCTCAGGAAGCCAGTAGTTTGTCATCCGCCGGTCAGTGGAACCAGGCTCTCACACTCCTGACAGTGGCGGTACAAGCAGCAGGCCATCACAGACTGCAGTATCTTCGCCAGCGAGCTGCATGCTTGGCGCAGCTTGGCTTACATGGTTTAGCCATAGCTGACATGGACAAAGTGATCCAAAAACATGGAGGTGGTGCTAGCTGCTCAGACAACCAGAGAATTTGTGTGGAAGATATGTGTCGGCGAGGCCACAGTTTGGTGATCTGTTCCAGAGAAGGAGAAGCTCTGGAGGACTTCACCCAGGCTCTGGGTGTCCACAAGGAGCACGCCCTTCAGTGCATAGAAGAAGGTGTGGGAAAGCAACGTCTGGCTGAGTGCTTCATGCGAGGGGCTCTGCAGCAGTATGGGGAGCAGCAGCTTGATAAAGCTTACACTCTGATTGAATGTGGCCTGGCTGTGGACAGTGAGAACGCAGAGCTGCGCAGACTTAGATCAAGGGTCAAACGAGAAGTGGCCAGCCCATGCAATGTCAACTAGCAGTGATAAAAAAATGATGAGTTGGACACAGAAGCTCTGTTTGTTGAAGAGAGCATCAAATTGACAAAACATCTTCTAGATTCTTATAAATCCTGGTTATTTAAGGCACATCACTTAACTATATGTCTTCCATGATGGAAGTATTTTTAATGTGAAATATAGTGTTATTTTTCTCAACATTGAGCAACAACAACATCAGATAACCTGGTTAGAGTATAAGCATTTACCATCAGAACATTAGTAAAGTCACTGTTAAAAACAAACAATCCATATAGGTGCTTAATTTACAGAAAATCAAATCTGCAACCCTTGATATTTATGTCAAACTGTCCCTCCTGAAGAGGAGTTTAAAAAAAAGTGCCAAATGTGCAGGTTTCATGGTTTTAAATGCAGGAGGCATTTCTTTAATGTTATTCATGGCAGCAAACACTCGTTGAAAAGCCAAAACAAAAAAACAGAAAAGCAAAACAAATAATAATAAATACTGGGTTTTAAAATGTGAAGAACATTTAAATATAATGTCTAGACATTAATATGCTAAATCTGTATGTATGGAGTTCATTGAGATTCATTAAAGATATGCTTTTACTGTTTTTTGCAGCTTGTGTTTAGAGACGCAGCATGTACTTTTGTCATTAAGCAGACACTGTAATATATTGGGGCTCCATATTGCCGAAGTAGGATTTCTCCCATTCACTCATGAGGTCAAAGTGTAGTGGACGGTCACAGAAGGTACAGGAAGCTGTGGCTGGGCTATTGAGTGGGAGACCCACCTCCTGCCAAACATCCATGAGTTTCACTGTAAGTACAAAAAGAAATTAAGAACAATTAGGAATTTCTCCTCCAGGAAGGGTCATAATGTTGTTCCCCTGTGATCATTTTTTTCCTGTGTGTTATAAGTTATGTTGTGACAAGAGGCTACTAAAAATACTTAAAAAACATGAATCATTGTTTTCTATCTTAACCTCAATGGACTGACGCATCTCTGACCTCAAAGCAGTGAAGATCAACACTCACCCACAAACTCCTCCATCATGCTGGGGTCATGATGAGGAGACGGAGCCAGGCGCAGCAGCTCCTCACCACGAGCCACAGTGGGGTAGTTAATGGCCTGCACGTAGATGTTGTGTCTCTCCATCAGAATGTCGCTCACCTTGGTGTTCAGCTCAGCGTTGCTGACCTGAAAAACAGGGCAGGAGCACTTGAATTAAATCTTGGTCCAGCAATCCCTCACACCAAGCATGCATGTTAGCGACAGTGGAAAAACTTCCTTTTAACAGGAAGAAACCTCCAGCAGAACCAGGCTCAGTGTGAGCGGCCATCTGCTGATGCCGACGGGTTTAAGGAGACAGAAACAGAGATATAAAAGGTAACTGTCATCCAGCTCCACAGGTGCCCCGTCCAGGCTTTTTTCTGAATGCATGAAGAATATATGATGTAACACTTTCCTTCTTATACTGAAAAAACGCTACAATTTTATGCTGAAAATAATTATCATTTAAACTATTTGGCATATTTACGACATCTTCTAAAAATAAGGGGAACCATCCTACCCTAATGGGGATGATGTGGCTGGGGCAGTTGATGACAGGTAAGCCTTTGTCCATGAGCAGCTGCCTCATTAGTTTCACATTCCTCTGGTGGGCCCTGCGCAGCCCCTGGCCCTCGGGGCTCCTCAGGACCCGGACAGACTCCAGAGCTCCTGCCAGGACCATTGGGGGCAGAGCAGTGGTGAAGATGAAGCCTGCTGCGTAGGAGCGCACCGTGTCCACCAGGGCAGCGCTGCTGGCAATGTAGCCTCCCACGCAACCAAATGCCTTTCCTTTAGGGGTAACGATAACTGATTATGTCTTAGCCAGGGTGACATGAAGGAGTAAAATAATACAAACATCTGTTTTAATTGAAGTCTGTATAAATATTTAAACTTAAGTCATTATATATATATA
>JAUZNJ010038574.1:0-11044 GCA_034780135.1 Jordanella pulchra
CTAAAGGGCGCGCCTCACATTTTGAGAGAAAAAAAAGACTTTTGTATGCGCCTTATGGTCGTGAAAATACGGTATTTTTCTCCATCATGCATCACTAATAGATTTGATCCATTTATCTGATGGATGCCATGGGGGAGCTGTCCTCCATGCTGCAACACAACAGAGCCTTTAAGATTTACCTCACTGAGTATAAAAGCATCCATTTTTGACCAATCCTTGGATTGGTCAAAAATCCTTGGATTGGTCAAAATGGGGGGAAAACTGACCATACCTATCATAACTTTGGAGGTGAGACCTTAAGAGTTTGGCAGATTTACCCATAATGAAACACTGCTCTTGTAAAAGTGCAAGATATCTTTTAAAATCTCAACAACTGACTACTGTAAGAACTTTTCTTTTTCAAAAAAAGTATATTTTTTCTCTCACAGCTATATTTATCCGACTGGTTATAAACCAGTTTCAGCTAACTCTGTTAGTTCTGTCTTTGAAATCAGGCTGTACTCATACCTTTTCAGACTGGCACACTGTGTATATGGTATAAGTCAGTCTGGCCAGTCAAGTCTTTTAGAACCTTGAACAGATTTCTGGGATTTTCCTGTATTTAGTTTGATCTTAATTCCTAAAAACTCTGACAAGCCTATTTATTACTACTGAGGAGGCTGACACCGTGGTTATTATGGTGAAACAGTTTTATGCCAATATTCTCCACTCATAGTGTGTTGTGGTCAAAATTGTATATTCTGATCTTATCTCAACAGAGCTCCTCTGGTGTTACCATGTGACACTTGGTAACCACTTCTCTGATAAATGGTCTGCTTGCCCAACCTAGATATATAAACAGCAAAGGCATTGTGCAACACTAGAGAGACAAAAATCATGCATAGTCAAATCTACTGAAGGATTAAAAGGAAACTACCATCAGAAAAAGGCTCTGTTTTAAAAATGAATCACCCCCCTTTAGTTCAAGTTGTAAAGTAAATAATTTACTAAGATGGCTGCATTATCGTCTTGATGTAGATGTGATATGAGTGGAAATCAAGACATGTGGCTTAGATGATAATTGTTATGATAATGGAGGTAAGAAAAGATGGAACAACAGCAGTAAAAAATTAAACGCTAAATAAAAGATGGGAGTAAAACTGTTATTGCTTGTGACTGACAAGCTACAAAAACATCAGGGAGGCAGTCCGTAAGGGGAAAATAGTGTAAGGCTGAAAAAATAACCCTATGATAAGTGCAAATGTTAGAATATATTGAAGTATTTCTACTTGTTGAAGGTCTATCAAGTAACTACTTTCTCATCTTTTATCATATTAAATCATTTGATTTGCTACCAATTAGTTTCACAATAAGATCAAAACCTTTTGCTACTCGACTCTGCTTAGAGATCAGGTCCTTTCATGGTACTTTTTGTACATTTTTTTTTAATGTGTCAGTTGAGGGTGGGAATAAAAGAGTAAAGCAGATGTGTGCGTGTGTCTGTTTTGGGGGGGAGGGGGTAAGTAGGGGGTGGGTGGAGTTGGGGAGGGGGGGGACTACATAAAAACTGCTCAAGTGCAGAGAGCAGCCCCATCTGGAAGATATCGGACCTAAATGAAGTTGTACAAAACCATTCCATTGATAATAAAGCTAATTTTTATGGCTCTGACAAGTATGTAATTATGTGCAGTGGTGCTTTTCAGATTTTATCACACTCAATAAAGTAGCATGCTAATTTCATTCCTGTTTTGACATATTTACATGGAAATATTCGATTTGGAGGGAATTAGAAGCCTTGAAAGCCGCTGATAGATGGCTTTTAATGATCTGTAACCCCTGGCCTGTGGGCTCATCCGTTTGTCGGCCTGTCGATCTTGCTGGAGATGTGCTTGGAGTTCTGATCTCCTCAGACGTTATGCCATTCAACGAATAAGCCCTGCATTCTTGCCCTTTTCTCATAGGCTGATTTGTCAAGGCAGTTGATCTGGAAAGATTAAGTTGTTTCGATGGTTCTTTTTATCTGTTATGTATCATCACTGTTCATTTTACTTAGCAGCCTGACGGCTTCAGCCTGAGTCCTCTAACTGCTTTGTATGTTTCACAGACATTGCAGACACAAACTTAAAAAAAAATAAAAGGTCAGCCCAAGCGACCCATCTCGAGCCTAGTGGTGCAGATAAAGTACAGCTGGCATTGCTGTCCAGACTAATTTTACTGGAAAATCACCAAAGAGGTTTCCACTGATGACAAGGTCCACTTTTGGGGGGTTGAAGTTGATGTCAAAGTAAAACTTCTCCCTTTTTTATATACAGCAAAGGACATACAGGATCTCACAGGAGGGGAACTGGTGTCATAAAAAGTCCATGAAAGGCACCAGTAATTACCCAGGAAATTGACAGTGAAATTGGAAAAGTTGATGGTTACTAAGTTATACCATCCCCCCCCCCTAAGGCTGCTATGAGCAACTTTTTTTTTCTGATCAAAGTAATGTTTTCAGTATTTGTTGTAACTTTTATTGCTATAACTTGTCTCTTACTTAACAATCTCCTCATTTTACGTATTTTCATATAAATCTGGCTGTGTTCATGATTCAACACGGATAACCTATTAGCTTCCTGTTCTTTTTTTTACTCTAGGTTCATCCTCATAATGTCAATTTAAACACAACCTGTATCGGTTTCACTTTTGTTAAATGAAATAATAAGACATATATAGATTTATCAAACATATTTTTGCTTTGAGCTAATAAAAAATACAAAGTAAGTTATGGTTTTTGTGGACTGAAAGATATAATCATCAAAATGAACAGAAATGAAAGATTCAAATATCACTCAAGGAATAAATCCAGATGTATTTGGATAAAATTCAGTTTACTTCCACATAAGTGTACTTAATATTCTGCACTACAATGCTCATAAAATTTAAAAATCTGGTCTTCTGGTCCTGTCTGAGGTCTAAAGAGGTGCTTTCTTTGTTTGTTTTTTTGTACTTGTCCTATCCAGCAGTGTAGAAAGCTTTGTACAAAATTTATTCAAGTTTCATTATCTAAAACCTTACCCTGTATATTAAAAATGATTTACCTGCTATAACTGTTTCACTGCCATATCTTTAGTATAATCAAACTTTATATGATTTACTTTACATTATAGATTTTATTACTAGTGTGTAAAAATGTTTTGTCTTTTGCACAAACATTCAGGATGGGGTGACAATGTAAACGGCTTATAGTGCCTCAAGCATTTGATGTGATAAAGACAAGTAAGACATATAAGTACATTATGATGCAGCTTGTCAATAGTAATGAAAATCCACCGTGTTTAAGAACATCTATGCGTGAAGGGCTGTGTTGTTTTTAACACCAATCTCCATAATCAAGATGAAACTGCACCCTACCAAACCTGGCATAACATGCGCGCTCGCCGATGAGTGATTGATTGAAGATGAAATAATGAGGATTTTTGGTGCTCTGCTGGTCATCTAAAATTCTGCATACAAATCAAATGGAAATTTTATGCATTGAGGTGGAATTAATGGGATTCCAAGAAGTGTTTTAAGGACTTAATGTACAGCAATAAGGAACCAAGGTTGTTTCTTGGAGATGAACAGTTGTTTCTTTTGATGGATTACTTTAGCCCATTACTGTCAAAATAATACATATCTGCCTGTATAGATAAAATACTTTATTATGCTTTACTTCTGAACATCAGTTGGCTATCGACTTTTGTATAGATGGAAGTCTTTCAAATATGTGTTCCTTTTATAAAATGTCATTGTTTACTGCTGTTTTGGGTGATTAAACTCATTTACAGTAAATGAAAGGAAAATATTTACCTTTTATTTTATGTTGCAAATAAAATAAGATTTATCTATCAGATGTAAATTAATACCAAACTTCGATTCACCAGTTCACCAATGTCACTCTGCTTAGTCTACTCTAGTGCTGTTAAATAATATTTACAGATTGCAGCCTTCAAAATTTTGCATTAAAGCCCCAATTAACATTTTTCTAGCCCAGGGCATGGTGCATATGTTGGCAGCTGGTAGCGCATTGTAACGTTGACACTGCATGTTGTAGACATGTTCTTTGAGACCCCACAAAAGAGAAATTAAACATAGAAGGAAAGGACAAAATCTACTCATCATACGATTACTGTCCTCATTAATCTGTCACTAGTCATTTATACCTCATTTGAATATCCATACAAGCAATTAGGTTGAGTTAATGTTAATGTTGTTTTGATTTTAAAAGGGATAATCGGTAGCAGTTAAAATGGTTGACATGAAGTCAGTAAAGTGCAGTGAAATGAATGTCCTCCCTTAAAGAGTTCTTTCTTTGAATAATATATATAACCACATCCAATACAGGAAGCATTTTTTTTAATTATAATTTCATTTATAAACAACAACAAAAAAAAACAGCTTATCCAAGCCAACCCTCTTGTAGGTGAAATTATATTTGTTGACCTTTTCAGAAAACATTTTAACAGAAATTGATCATGTCTGTGGTTCAGTTTAACGAGCCTTACATGTCGATGTGGTCCATCGAACCTCACATTGCCACTACTATAAATACATGCAAATTAGTGAGTAAATTTGAGTAAATGTGGCTATAGTGTAAAACACTTAAAGCAGTCGCAACAGTTAGCATTTCAGTCAGTGCATTTGATTAACTTGAAAAATAAATAAATCACTTAGACTGAAAGCTGTCTTGCAAAATAAAGTAGTGCTCTGACATATAACGAGATTCAATACCTTGGCCTCTTTCAGCCAGGGAAATTGTTACAAATCTATTTT
Source organism: Jordanella pulchra (assembly GCA_034780135.1). NCBI lineage: Eukaryota > Metazoa > Chordata > Actinopteri > Cyprinodontiformes > Cyprinodontidae > Jordanella > Jordanella pulchra. Next base: position 4,774 of record JAUZNJ010038574.1, read on the forward strand.
TAAGGCTTTGGGACTTCAGTAAACCACAGGGAAAGCTTGAAATAGAGCAAACATTGGCATGACAGACCTTCCCAGGAGCAAAAAACCACCACAAGATAAAAGCTCACCCAGAAGTCCATTAAATAACTTAGAATATTATCTAAGGCACTTTCTGTACTTGTCTCCGTTAAGGTTTTAATCATGATTCACAGGGGGGACTGTGTCAATATTTGTCTTGTTTCTAAAAAAAAAAATAAAAAACTTTTTTTACAATCCTAAAAAAAAGAAACGTTTTGGGAACAGAAACGACAGCATTACAAAATAGAACTTTATGTAAGGTAATCATTACGTTACCTCTGCTATAAAAGTAAACACTACTGAATGTTTAAAATTAAACAAAAAAACATAATGTTTTGCTGAGGACTTTTTCTGCAGGGGTTGGGAAAAAAAACAAAAAACATTTTAGGTTTTGAGGAGTATTTCCATTGTAATTACCACCAGGTTGGCTTAGATAAATATCTTTTACTGGAAATTTTAACAATACTTATTTGTTTTCATTTTTTTAAATTGCTGAGCTGTTTAATTTTTCTCATAAATCTGGTATTATAAACGAGGCATTTGATGACTAACTGCATATCATGTAATATATGTATTGTGTACTGAGAAAAAGCACAAATGCAAACAGACAGTCTCTGTGCCTGGGACTTTCTTTAACCTTAGTAACATTTTAATTATGTCAAAAATAAATAGAGACATTTAATTACAAGATTATCATGCCTTTCATAACATACGCTCTGTCAAGTCCTTAGGTTTAAACGTAGCTTGATTTGGTGTTTACAGATATTCATAGTGCTTCAAATTAAGCCTCAAGCGGCTGTCGTAATTGATGACAATGAGCATAAGATGAATAAAATCCAAGAATTTAGGAGCAGAACGCTGAAGAATTAAAGGTAAGATAAAACCTATGCCTTTATTGTAAACTTTCTAGATACTGAGATGGAGCACTTGTGATTTTATCATTTTAAACCTAAATTACATTATTGAAATTACAGAAGACGCAGTGACGCAGAATTTTAAAAGATGGCGGTTCAAGGCAGCCCAGACTAAACTAGAGTCTTTTCTCTGTGATACAAATTAGATTCTTCTGCTTCATACATAACAACTGTAAAGAGATTTAAAATGATCCATTCGAAACAGACCTTTCTTAACTTGGGCAATAAGTCCAAACTTTGTTACCTTAAAACAGAGGTAAAATAAAATTAAATTATATTGTAGATATTAGATTAATTTGTGACTTTTTAACTGTCTAGTTTATGTTTTGTGTCTTTTTTCTAAATAATGGTTCTGAAGGTTGGAGATCTTGTACAGCTGCTTGATCTCTATAATATGTTTTAATCTGCTCAGCTGACATAGGTTGACTCTTTAATACATGTTTAGATATGTCTTAGATGTATGAAAGGTACAGCAATTCCACTTGAGTCACTCAAAACATGCACTCTCACAGAGTTTACTTCACAATGACCTATGAACATTGTTTTATTAGTTAATGTTTGAACTGTGTTTTAGTTGTTGTTTTTGTTTTTTGTTTGCTTTGTGTTTTGCCATTAGTCCAGTCCGGCTTATAAACAGAAAGTATTCTTGCTAACCACCATTTTATCACGTATGAATGTCATGTTTATTTAAAATGGGTTACTACAGTAGGAACACAGTGCATCATATGTATATATTTGTATAAATAAAAAATGCCATTCTGGATTCAGTTTGAAATTTGGTCAGTTGGCAAGAGTTTCACTACAGAATCTACTGCTTCCAACAACTACTCCTTAACCATTTCAATACAAAAAAAAAAATAAAATTAAAATAAAATTCGGTCATACAAACACACATAAAATACAATTTTCTCATTATCATAAAAGGTAGGAAAAAAATCTAGAACTGAATTTGGTAGTAGGAAGGTTTGAAATTTGCTTTTGTGATTTTTCTCATCTGTTTAATAGTAAATAAAAAAAAATGAGTCTGCATCAATCTTTAAGTTTAGACTTTACTCTTTATTTCCATTTATGAAAAGTTACTAATCCAGAAAGAAAAAATATATTTATAATATTAATATGAAATACATAAAATACTTTAAATAGCCACAGTACAGCTGAAGTTTTTGTCAGAACTATTAATCAATGTAACCTAGGAAGCGGGGTTTGAGAAAGTGAAGCATTTAGGTTTAGTTCTATACATTATCCATCTGGGAATCCTCCCATAGAGTTGATTGGGTAAAGCAAACCTAGTGCCCGCCTACCACTACTTTTAGCCAATCAAGGTAACAAAAATCAGCAGATTCCATGAAAACACAACAGCTTACACTTTTTAAACCTGTAGATTAAATTGAAACTGATGTGATAGTAGCTATATGTAGGCCTTTCTGACTGCCATAATAATATATTTTGGTCTGGTCATGGGCTCTGCAGCTCTTTCATCATAGCTATATGTCCTGTGTGATATGGCCTCCAATCCATTAGTTGTCCTATTTTGTTGTGTTCTCTCCCTTTTTCCACAGATTCATGTTTTTGTTCTAGCTTGTTAGGCCCCTGTCTTCTCTTATCTGCCTAAAGGTTGATGCAGAGGGCTATGAGGGACCAAAACTGACATAATTAAAAATAAATGCCGAAATAAATTAATGTAGAGTGATTAACTGGATGTGTTGTTTAATAATTTCCTTGATAATTTATTTGTTTATATATATATTCATTTTTATTTATTAATTCATTCATTCATTTCTGTATGCATTGCTGTGATACTTTACTAGGAGATTATAAATATATATTAAGTAACTAGAACTGGAAGTTGTAGCTAATTAATTGGTCATATAGAAATGAGGGTAAACTCAATAAATGATTGTTGATCGTTGGTGTCGGCTTCACAGTTTGGCATAGCAGCTTCCCGTAATTGGGCCCGGCTGCTCCGTAGATCGGCCAGAACTGCTTTGGCAAGTGGGTTCGATAACGTTACATTCAATTTGGTTTGAATCGCAGAAAAAGACACTACATTCAGCCCTCTGAATCGTTGGCAGGTTTAGTCTGACTCCCTCCACCAATCCCAGACTCTTCTCTGGAGGGATTTGGTGGCCACTTAGAAGCTTCAGCTGAGAATCAGTGTGTCTTGCCTTATGTGGCCTTCGGCTACTGACAAAAGATGAAGATGAACCAGAAGCATGTCCCTAAATAATCTCTGTTGCAGGATGTGTCATCAGAAGGGAGTCGCTCATCAAATGTTACATCCCTAATATTTGATCTCAACACATTTTTGCCTCATTGAGAAAATGAGAAGGGACATTGTCTTCAGGCTTCAACTTGATTGAATTTTACACCATCCCTCTACTCTCGTGACTTTCTCTCGATTTTTCATTCCATGTTAGTATATTTTCCAAACCAAAACTATGGGGGCTACCATCTTTGCTGGTTACTGGTAAGAACTTTAGAGGAGCATCTTAAAGAGCACTTGGTGGTGGAGAGTTGGGAATCTAATGGCTTGCGGTTTGCTGAAGACAACGACTCTCTATGGGGTTAAACAGAGTCATAAAAGAGTCATGTTGTCTCCACCTGCTTCAGCTGTGTCCTGTCCCACACAAAACTCTTCATCTAGCTTGGTGGCATAAATAACCAGAAATACCCATGAAACCTCTCTACGGGCAGAAGTTGAAGCCTGAAGACTCTCCACCAATAGAAATGTAGAAATTAATGAATGAGTCATTGAAAGCCTGCATGAACCAATAAAAGACAGAGTATATAAATAAATACAGTATTTAATGAATCATGCTTACTGAGCATTAATTTATTTCTGTATTTATTCTTCTTGCCGTCAGAAGAACTTGTTCATTAGTAGACATTTCATTTTGAGCTTTATCTCAGAAAGGAAAAAAGGAATTACTTAGGAAATTTGGAAACCCTTCTCTGCCTTTTTGCCTAAGATTGGGGATTGATCTCTGTTCATTCATTGGAGATCTGATTGGCTGAAAACCTGATGCCATTCGCCACCATTCTGGTACTCCCTACTCTCATGCCATAAGCAATACAGACATTTGGAGACGTTTGGCTGCAATAGAAAGCAGTTTTCTGGCTGTGGGACAACATTTTACAGGTAATTTTACATTCACTTACTCTTACACTTACTCACAGTATCAAGCACCAAGAGAATCCATGTATGCACCGATGTATTCTATTCAGGGAATAAATAGAGATCAGTCAAATGTGACACATGCAATAAACGGTTTGAATGGTTGAAGCAGGAGCAGAATAAGATGATTCTGTGTTAGTGCACACATATACATAGAATACAGCTTCTGGGAAAAGTAATAATATAATTTTTTTAATTATTACTGACAGACAACAAACTGACAAAAATACAGACTCAAGAAAGATAAAAGAACAGCATTTTGATAACAATATTACATGAGGAATGTAAACTGCATACTGTATTCTTTAACTCCACCTGCTTAAGTTATCAAATATGTAAAGTGACATACAGTAAATCAAAGATCATGTGGCTTTTTTATATTCAATGTTGAAATATCAGCTAATGTGCTTTTTTTTAAAAAATATAGATGATTTTACTGTTATCCTAGTTTGAAAAAAAATGACAAAAGCATAAAAAGCACTTTGTTATATTTAACCCAACAGTTTACTGGGTAATTAACTTTATGTTATAAATAATGATAATAAAACCAGTATATTTTTCTCATTTAAATTTTCTGAATGTAAGTGTAACTGTGTAAAACTGTGATTTCAGAAGAGAAAAATGTGTCAGATTCCTGTGCAGAACTGAATAAGAAAGTATTAACTCCTGATGTTGCATTATTACTGTAGTTATCACACACAACTTAAACTTCACTTGTCTAAGTTAAAGCTACATTTCCTTACTTCAGCAACTTTTAATTGGATAAAGACAATCAATCTACAATCAAAGTAAGTTATAAAAGTAAAACAAGATTACCTTGATAGATACTGTATCAACCTAGGTATGACTGTCTTATTAAGATAGCATAGCAGCTTAAAAGTCTTGGTGAGAGAAAAAGGATTTCTAATGGCCAATTTTTTCATTCCATTTTAAAAAGCCTGGATCAAACGGGCTCACTCCTGTCAGAGCTGAGGCGGAAAATCTTGCCGTCTGAATAAACGATTGATTGACAGGTAGACATAGGCCACCTTTTTAATTTCCATGCATCACTTCACATTAAACCTGCACCTGTGATAAAAGTACAGGCTATCGTGCATCAAGAACATCCAAATGATGGGAAATGGAAATTCTGATTAGTAAAGGATGGAGGATTTTCACACTGGTTGGTCTTTCAATAGTGCTGATGGCAGATATTTTTATTCCACCAAAGTAGATAAAATGCTGATGAAAACTGTCTTTCGGGGGATTTTGTCAGCTTTAGTTTAACTAAAAAATCACCCAAGGATTTGAATGATGTGAAATTGTTCCTAAATTGTGAAAGGATGATCTAATAAAACTCTCTTAATTTCCATATAAAAGTAAAAGATAGAACAGGTTAACAAATAATTATATTGAATTATTGTATTTTAAATATCAAAATGTCATTGCAAAAGTAAAGTTTATTGTGCATAATATACTTTCCCATGAAAATATACAGAGCCCATTTTCTTTTCTTTTTTTTCAAATCCTGGTTTACCTTAAAAAGCTTTTTGTTAATAAAATCTTTTTCTGTCAGCCATGAGACTAAATAGCAAACAGACAGTGGCTGTAAATGTGCAGCTTCTTTTACTGTGTGTTTTTATGAGACAACATACATTAAACCCGCTGTAGGTGCTGTAAATAAAGCGAGCTGTAAAACGTTGCTCGTGAGGAGGCTTGTAAACATAAGGAGCTGCAATGAGGTCAGTCTCTAAGTAACTGTGACGCTGGAGAGCAATAAAACACAACTTTATGCTTCCAGAAACAATAGCTTTGAGTGAGTATGTAAAGGTTGCAACCCATTTGTGTTACCAATAAACAAATCGTGTTGTGGCAAAACCTTAGTTGGCTCTTGCCACTCTGTTTGTAACCTTGTTTATAATGAAGCAGTTGGCATCTTGATTTGTTTTAGTTTTACAAGAGGACCACTAAATAATTAGTTCAAAATCATTACACAACCATGTGCAAAAACACTGTGTTGGTTTATTTACTATTTACTCTGCTAGAAAAGTTATTTTGATAACTTGTTCAAATCCTTCCTTCCTTCCTTCCTTCCTTCCTTCCTTCCTTCCTTCCTTCCTTCCTTCCTTCCTTCCTTCCTTCCTTC
>JAUZNJ010038575.1:0-11043 GCA_034780135.1 Jordanella pulchra
TCCGCCCGGCTCTACTGGGTGAGAAGATGACTGCGATGCAGGTGGAGGCCCCCATCGTGTCCTGGATTGTTGATTACATGACAGGCAGACCTCAGTATGTACGCCTACAGAACTGTGTGTCTGACAGGGTGATCAGCAACACTGGGGCCCCTCAGGGGACTGTCCTCTCCCACTTCCTCTTCAACCTTTTCACCTCAGACTTTAACTATTGCACGGAGCCCTGCCACCTCCAGAAGTTCTCTGATGACTCAGCAATTTTTGGCTGCATTGAAAGGGGTGATGAGAGTGAATACAGTACTGTGGTGGACAACTTTGCCACTTGGAGTGAGCTGAACCATCTGCAGCTCAACGTGACAAAGACCAAGGAGCTAGTGGATAGTGGATAGCAGATAGTGGATCTGAGGAGGACAAAAACACCTGTGACCTCTGTTTCCATACAGGGGGTTCCTGTTGACACTGTGGATGAGTATAAGTACCTGGGAGTGTACTTTAACAATAAGTTGGAATGGACTAGAAACAGCGAGACGGTCTACAAGAAGGGCCAGAGCCGACTCTTTTTCCTGATGAGGCTGAGGACCTTTAACATCTGTGGGACGATGCTGAAGATGTTTTATGAGTCTGTTGTGGCTGGCACGCTTTTCTTTGCTTTCACATGCTAGGGTAGTGGGCTGAGGGTCGCTGACTACAACAGACTGAATAAACTAATCAGGAGGGCCGCTGACGTAGTGGGAGAGGAGCTGGACACTCTGACAACCGTCACAGAGAGGAGAATGCTGTCCAGGTTTCAGGCCATCTTAGACAATGACTCACATCCTCTCCACAACATACTGGTCCAGCAGACTAGCTCCTTAAGCAGAAGACTTCTTTTACTCCCCACCCCCATCTGTAATTGTCAATTATTCATTCCTTGTATGTATGTATGTAGAGAGAGAGAGAGAGAGAGAGAGAGAGAGATGTGTATATATTTATACTTGTATTATTTTGTGTGGTTTGTTCTACTTATTGATATAAAAATGTTATATATCTGGAGTGTGTAACAAAAGTAATTTGCCTCAGGGATTATTAAAGTATTTCTAATTCTGATTCTGATGTTTACATTTGTGAACCCTCATCAGTAGGACCTGCTGCTGATGTACGTATTTTGCTGCAGATCTGTCTGTGTAGTTACAAATTTGCCTAGCTGCGGAAATTCCTTTTGCACAGACACTGCGCTGAGAGGTGTAACAAAATGAAGGATTTGGCTGCACAGACCTCAGGGACGCGTCAAGCATAAACAAAGCTTTAAGTTCCACTGATACATGAAGCCTCTCTGCTTTTCCAACCTAAACACGCCCACCTAAGTCCTGCCTAGTAAAGTAGTCGGACATCCTGCGAGAAAGAGTTTTGCCAAGAGGTTGTTTTGAGAACGAACACCAAGACCCTGCCACCCAGAGCTGAGAGAAGAAAACCTGATTTTTGGGGTGAGCGAGAAAAAATGTTTTGGTTCTTGTGGAGCATGTTAAGTCAGGCTGGCTGGCCAAGTCAAGCCAAGCTCCAAAGTCCTCTTTATAGATGAAAGTAAAGTTAGGATTTAAATTTAGGTCACAGACTCTGGAAAAACATGTGAACAGGCACAGGATCAATGCCACGTGAGTTTTAGTACGAAGTTTTCACAATAGGGTATGATTTGATGGATTGTTGCAGAGTCCACAACAAGCTCTATAGAATCTTATGATTTAAATTGTCTCTGGAAAGTGCCCTAAGATGAGATGTCTTGCGAATTGGCACAATATGAATAAAACTGATAAAAAAAAACTAAACTTGGAGTTCTACATAATCTGGTGCTGTTGGTCCATTGTGATTTTGAATTCCACAGTCAATGAAGCGAAGTTTAGAGCGCTTCATACTTCCTTCAGCTTACAAACTTAATAAAGATGTGCTCGATTACCCACCAAACTGACATTAGCTTGAACCCCAGACAGAAACTGTTGTCAAGAGGAAGATTAAATGGAATCATCCAACTATGTAGAGGATTTGAAGGCTACTAACAAAGCAAGATGGCCTTTTATTATACAGGCCACAGACCAAATGCTAAATGCCATGATACATTGATGCAGATATTTACCAGGGAGGAGGCCCAACTAAATACTGGGTGCTTATGTATATATACCTTAAAGAGACCACATTTCAGTGTTTAGGGTGGTTTAATTTCAGATTTTTCAGTTAATGAAATAAAAAGTACTCTCATTTCATGAGATGTCCCCATAAAAGAACAGAAAAAGTTCAGCACTGCTGCCTGCTCTACCTCCATCATCTGTGGCCAGTCTGACATATGCTCAGAAGATCATAAAAAATGGCATTAAACATGTTCTAGACTACATGCATTGACTGAATCATTCCCTCTGGAAACCTGTTTAATACAAGGTAGTTAACGCCACTGCTCATGATGTTTCTTGCATAATATAATTTATAGTGGGTATGGGTCCATAAATGGGAGGCCTTGTAAAATATTTCCATTATGTAGGGAATGTTGGTGGGTAATAAAGACTTTATTACACTTTTTATGATTCTCAATCTGTTGTTACTCTATGCAATTCCTTAGATCTTTTAGAATTCAGTGATTATCCTGATGTGAGCCCTAAAAAACAGGAAATGAGAGAGTCTTTGACAAGTGACTCCAGAGACTGAGAGTTTAGGCTCCTGGTTTTACTACCTTGGCCTCTATCTTTTATGTTTTATTCAAAAATTATACATCTTTCCTTAACAGTGTTGTAAAGGTTACACAGTCATTTAAGCAGCAGTTCAGACAGATTGATGTTTATGTCATTACAGCAGCAAATGAAATGTGCCTCTTTCCTCTCTTACTCCAACATAAAGTAGAAACGAGCTCCACCCATTGATGACATTGGAGATACATCAGAGTCAGGACAGAGAAGGAGACAGTGGTTATTACCTGATAGGCTCTAGTTTACCTGCTGCTGCTGTAATGTAATGACAAAGCACACACTTCAGTCACCCTTACTGCTGCTGCTAAAACACATTCCTATCACAGAAATCAAACATTATTATATTATGGGTGTGTTACAGTTAATTTAAGGCTAGAATTAACATCGGGACGTAAGTTCTGCTCCATCCAAATCTTCAGGGCTTGTTTTCTTTTAGAAACGTTTTACCTTTTTTTCAACAGTAAACAAGGCTCAGAAACCATGCTGCCAGATTATTTTTCATCATGTTCTTGTGTTGGGCTATAATGGTCAGTTGATATCAGAATACATCCATTTTATTTTTGCATTTATTTGTAGTTCGTTGTTTGTTATATTTCTAGAACTGATCTCTGCAATAGAAAATAACCCTGAATTTATATAACATGTGAGAGGGACTCATCTGCAGGGACTACAGAAGGTCATTTTTTAGCAACAGTTTAAAAAGTATTTGATTGAAACTTCAAATTGGCTGGATATCTGACAGCCCCCTGTTACTGTAGGTAAGGCACTTTTGCAATATGTTGGAGTTTCCAACATGCTTAACAGTGCATGCAATAAAAGGTTCGTCATGCATTAGCTAAGAAATACAAATCTTTTTTGAATAACTATTTTGAATAAATACGAATATTGTATTCTTAAAGGGATTTAAATACGTGTGATTTTACAGATGTCATGATCCGTCTGTCTTTGTGTCATTTTTGAGGTTTCTGTTCTCTGTGCTCCCTGTGTCCCCTTGTTGCGCCCAGGTGTGTCCTGTTCCCCTGATTGTTCCTCTGTGCATATAGTCCCTTCTGTGTCTCTTTGTCTCTGTCGGGTCCTTGTTGTCGTCGTAGCTGTTTCAGCTCGTCTCTGTCTGTCTGCGCCCTGTATCTGATCACCTGTGGATTATTGTGGATGCCTCCCGTAAGTTCAGTGCTACCGGTTTTAAGGTGGTTCCTGTTTGCCGTGCTGCCTGTTCTGAGGACATCACCTGTAACTCTGTTACTGGACTCTGTGTAATTAAAACCTCTTAATTCTCACTACGACCTGGTTCCGCCTCTGCCTCACCACCAACCAAACATCGCATCATGACAACAGAACTATCAACAGACTGGTTGTTTGACAAGGTCTCTGTGACAAAGCTATGTGTTTCACTGCATGGAAAACAGGTCATTTTCATCTGTTTCCTGCCTTGTGTGCTGATCTGACAGAATTCCTGCTATTTTGAATTTCAAACAAGGTTTCTCCCTCATTCTGCTCAAAACATTTTGAATGAGGCAATCTTTTCCTTAGAAATAAATGGCTAATTTCACTGTATACTTGCAGTCCATCTTTAGTGTTGCTGGCTAAGCCCACATCTTGGATAGAAAGGACTTTTTCTTTTTAACTACAGGTTATGACAAGAAGAGCATGTGGTATAAAAAACTTTTACAAGTGTGTTAGTTTTAATACCTTGCTATGATGACTAACTGCTACTGTAACTACTAATTGTATTTTCCAAAACTTGTTACATGCTGGGCGTGCAGGTGGTGCAGGGGTTAGTGTGCACGACCCATGTACGGAGGCCTTAGTCCTCGACGTGGGCGACCCAGGTTCAAATCCGGCTTGTGGTCCTTTCCCGCATGTCTCTCCCCCTCTCTCATACCCCCTTTCCTGTCAGCCTACTGTCAGAAAAACGAGCCACTAGTGCCGTAAAAAAAAAGCTCAAAATGTATTTTACACAACACAATAATAAACATCTGATCAAATGTTTTCTAAGTTAAACAAAGCAATTAATATTTATACACACACAAGCCCACATACAGTTTTCCTCCTCCAGCACATCGTGAACCCCACCCCATTACCCTCAGTCACATGTTTGTTTATGTATGCCACCATATCATCTGTCCATCCCGCCTTAAAGTAAGAATAATCCTCAAGATGAAAATGTGTCTCAGAATGAGCTTAACCTCGACCCAGATCATTTTTTTTCACATCACCTCATTTCTGCTCCTAATATGAAGGAATCGACTCTGATTATGTATCCTATGAATTAAAGGTTGCTTTCTGTTTTATTTGCATAAGATCTAAGGATAAGCCATCAGTAAACCATCTCATTTAAAGTGTGTCAATATGTTGTTGTGTTGTAATCATATAAATATGAAATCAGATCAGAGGGGTGACTAGAAAGATGCATGAAGCAGAAAACTACTACTTGTCTTGTTCTAATCTAAACTTATTTTGCAGTTAGGACAGAGCAGGTTAGTCACCATATCGGATTTGTATTAAAATAAAACTATGCAGGAGTTATCACAATAAATACATAAAGCGTATATTAATTTTACAAAATAATGCCTGAAAGTACTTACGTATACCTTACATTAAAAAAAACTGCTTTAAGCATAAGGGAAACTTTTAGTCCAAAGAGGAGAAGAAAACAGATAACTTTGAACAAAAATGTAACTGACTGATTATGAACTATATTTTAGCTGTTTTTCAAGTAGTCACTGTCCATATTTTTCATTCCAGGAGTGTGTCGCTTTAGCAGACGCAAGCATCGACTATGTTTGGTTCATCTCATTTTAAAGCAGGATTTGTTCCCTTTTGACAGCGTGTTTGAGCCTAAAATATCAGAAGAACTGTGATTTTACCGTTTTTTAATTCTCTTAGATCTGGGACTCTGGAGTTGATCTCAAAATGTGAAATTTGATTAAAAGGTAAACTGTGTTATGCTGCACCTTGTGCAGATTGTTGTGCTTAAAACCCGAAAGTGTAAGAGCTTTCTTTGAGAGGCTGCAGAGAAATGCTTCATATTACAGTTTCTTCAAGCCATACAGTGGGTTCTCTCAGTTTTCATCACTAAGGTTTGGACTTGGAGGGTCATGTTGGAACATTCATCTCTATTGTCCCCTGTTGCTTAAACAAAGCAGGTTTCACTTACCGGGAGAGGAACAGATTATGAGCTCAAGCATCCTTTTACTTATGGGTCAGTAGCTTTAGTGTTTTAATCTGTTGTTCCCCAAACTACACCATCATCACTATCAGGGGGATCAGCAGAGCTTTGACACAGATGTCTAGACCAGTGTGTAAGTTACTGATAAATCTGCAGAAAGCCCGTCTCTATGAGGTCACCAGACTAGCATCACTTGGCCGTACCATGTGTGCATAATCCAGAAAGTAAGAGTCAATGCAGATGATCCCAGTGCATTTGCTGTAATGGATTTCATCCTCAACCACGTCAAAAGTGAAAAGGTGCCACTTTATTAGAAACACCTGATCAGTTTCAATTACTTCTTTAGTCTTTTATAAATGACAAACAAATTAGATTGTTTTGACAATATTTACTATTGGATTTATTTATTTAAGAGTAATCTTATTGTTTTAAGTGTTGAAATAAAGAAAATATTGAGATTTTATTGAAAAGGAACAAAGAAATTTTCTTAAGTAGAGCCTACAATGTTTATTAACAAATGTTAAAAACACGTCTAGTTAAAAGACAAAAACTGTATTCCTTTCACTAATATGGACAAATTTTTGCTTATCTGCTTTGCAGATATTGCATGAGAACACTTAGTGAAAACATTTATTTATCACCCTAATGTTATGCTCAGCTCTTTAGCCTCATTGGAGGATCAAAAGAACCATATGATGTTCTGATGTCACAGGTTACAGATCCCTGGACTGCAGTTTAATGTAAAGGCTGCCTAGGGTTGTCCACTATGTTCTTTGCCATGTGTTGTGTCCTTCACTCATCCTCAGAAGCTCCAGAACACTCCCCCTGAACAGAGCAAGGCTCCATTAGTTGCCTCGATCAATAAGCAGATCACACGGTATCCACTCATTGCATTTATGCATCTAAAAATGGTGAAGACCATTTGCTAAAGTTCAAGGTGAGGATCAAAACAAAAAAGAAAGATGATCAAGGTGCCTTTGGATGTGAAGTGTTAGTTGGTGCACATAATTTAAAAATTGCTGATTTGTGATTTTCCCTCAATCACTTCTTGGGTGGATGGAATACTCATTTGGTGAGTTTCATTTAAAAAATCCATATTCCTGAAAAGTCCCTTAAAAAAACACCTCAAAGCATGGGCTTGGTGGATTTATTTCCTTTTTGAAAAAGGCACTTTGGACCCCAAAAAAATTTGGTTTGATTTACATTGAGTCCATTTAAAGCCAGTTTGAATGAGTTTATGACATGGGGATAAATGCTATTAAATTAAATTTGCTGTTCTATGTGTTTTATTCTTTACTTAATTTTCCACTGGAACTTGGATCTTGGAGTGATGCCCCACCCATGGTTAGCATGCAAACTGTTCTGTTAAAGAACCAGGCTAGCACTATTATCATTTATTTAATGCATTCAATGATATAATTTTACTTCATTCTGAATGTCTTACCAGGATTTTAATTTCATCTTGGAAATTCAAAGCAATTCTACTAACAGAGTTTAAATTGAATGACTAGACGATAAACGATAAGTTTAATTTTGAAGTCAACCGCATATCAAACTTTAAACCTCAGCCAGCACTTTGAAAACAGCATTCTTTTTAAACTTTATTCATTTAAATATCTTACAAATATACAATATTTATGGGCTGAAATTCTTTTTACTCTTCCTAGTCCTATAAAAAGCAATCCTAAAAGCAGCTTTAGGTTATTGTTTTGACCTACTTACTACACACGTTAGGCTAAATAAAATCTTGAAAAATATATTCTACTCGCATATGGATCCCATTTTTTTAACAGCAGGTTCTGTACTGTCAGATAACATAAATAACAATCAGGATTGGATCTACAAAGACGTACTTAATCCAATCTAAAGACCACATTGGATAGAGATTTTATGGAACAGATTTAAAACCTTTTATGACAAGCTTCCAGAAGGTTAAATGTCTACAGAGATCATGGTCTAATATTAACCAAAGCAGGAAGCGTACATGCAGCAATCTGTGCTTTTCAAATACGAACTTGTACAGGTTTTAGAGCTACAAAACTACTGATAGAACAAGGCAAGAGAACAAATGAAAAAAAACTTGTTAAATAAAAACTTAAAATATTTAATTATCATGTGACAAGATGACTGAAAAAACGCTGATTCATCGTTTGTCTGAGATTGTTGTTTTAAATCTTATTACATTTCTTGTATATGTTTGCATATGTGTGCAAACACATTAATAAACTCAGAAGGAAGTAGTTTTCTAATAAAAAAAAATAACTTTTACTAAAGAGAAACCAAGAGAGTATGAATAATGTTGCTGCGACAGACACACTTGATTATTGAGATCGTTTCTAAATCCAAATGGCATTTATTTAAAACTCAAAGATTTGCCTACAATAAATCTCTTCTCATCCAAATAATTAAATTAGAGTGTTTTAATCACGTTAATGGCCACGGCTTTATAAAATCCAGTATTCAAGAATGCAGACTGCCACCACAGACACTTTAAAAATATTAGTTTGCTCCAAAAATGATACTTTTATAACATGCCACCTTTGCAGTGACTGAAGTCACAAAATCTCCTTGACTGAAACGTGTGGCAGTGCACAGCCCTCTAAGGATGTAACTAGTTTAGAAAAACAAATGTAAGTATTTCCCCCACATTGTTACCTGGCAAAAGCCTCAGCATTGTTCTCTTATCCTGTCTTATCTAGACAAAAATGAGTCACAATTTACCAAAGGTTACCAAAGGAGGTTTATTTTATGTGCGATCGCTTCTGGGATGAAAGAAACAAAAGAAAGCTAAGGCGTTTGACCGCCATCTGGATGTGATCACATTTATAGACCGAGCAGGAACACACAAAGCAAGGTCCATAAAGATATATTGAGACATTTTCTATGGAAGAACTTGACATCTGGAGAGAGTCCTGAAATAAACCCTGTCGTACAACTTTGAGTTGAATCAAGTGGCGATAGTAAACCAGGGCTTCTTGTCCAACATCAGTGTTAGACCTTACAAATGTGGCTCTGAATGAATGGTGAAAAATTCCCTTGCATAAACTGCAAAACCTTATGGACAATTGTTACAAATGAAAATGATTGGCTAAAATCTATCCATTTATCTATTCATTTTCTCCTGCTTATTCTATCGGTGAGGCCGGTGCCTCTCTCCGGCAGACTATGGGCGAATGGTGGGGTACATGCTGAACAGGTCGCCAGTCTGTCGCAGGGCAACACAAAGATGCACAACATGCACACACACATCTAGGGACGATGTAAATGTAACAGACATATTTTTGGAGAGAACCCGGAGAGAATCCATGTATGCTAGGGACAAACACAAGAAAGACTCGGAATCGGACCCAGAACCTTCTTGCTGGAAGGCAACACCGTGCAGCCTGGCTAAAATCCTGTTGTTTAAAAATACATTTCATAACTAATTCAAATAAGATAAATTGTTCCTCTCATTTCATTTTTGTTTGGTTGTCTAATAAATTTGGTAAACATGTAAATTACATGATAAGACATTTATGATTCAAAAACGTTAGATAAGTATTAAGTTCTGCGTTTCAAACAGCTGCTTAAAGGAGCATGAAATCTTGGGTCTTAAAAACAACTTGACCCCTGATGATTTCAGCAACGCTCAGATCAAAAAGTTGTGAAATTAAAAACGCCCAGATGTGATTTATGCAGGACAGGAGTGAAGGTCCAGACCTTAAAGTATCTCTGACTCTGTTGTCTGTGAGGAGAGAGTGATTCTTTGCGACACGATTAAACTTTGACGTATAAGGCCACATCACCTTTTTTCCTCCTGCGATCAATCACCAAATTTCCTTGACGGTGTCTGGGAGCCTCAGACACATGGGTGTGATTTATCCCTTCTCATTCATTTAGGTTCTCGGATAAACATTGTGGAAATTTACATTAATATCCCAAAAGGCTGGAAAACAAATTATATTTGTGCTTAAGTGGATTTCTGTATCACTTTGAGTATAAATATTTCAGACAGGCCAAGGGTAACCTGGAGGGAGACAACTGCACTGTTCAACAGGATTATCAGACAGAGGAGAGAAAAAAGGCTAAAATATTCCACTTATTGAAGATTATGCTTGTGTAGAAGTTATATATGTCAAAATAGAGGGTTGCACTTCTAGGCTTTTGTCCTATTTATGGCATTAATGAACTGACTTTAAGCATGCATTTGCCTATGTTAAGCTGTGAAGTAGCAGGAATTTCAGACAGTTTCTTGGGTCCCAACTGGAAAAGCTTGAAAGCTTTAAGACGAGCTGCTGAATTGCAATGCCAAAAACACAAGGCATTTTCTGCTGCTCACTTTAACAGAAAGGCTATGAGAAGTGAAGCCTGAGTCCATATGAAGCGGTTCATGGCAGTCAATAAGTCAGCTCAGAGATACTGGCCGAGACAGGATGCGACTGGTGTAAGATGCATGTGAAAAAACAGCAGCCACTAATTTCATCATTAACATTCCTCTGAGTAGTGCTGCTCACACAGACGCCATCTTTAATTAAATCTGTTGGTCGCCACAAGGCATTTATTTGTCTGAACATTGTTCCTGCAGTCATGTCCTGCAGGCACACAGTCATGGGGTTGTAAGGCATATTTTCACATCAGATTCAAGGAAATAACAGCTCCTCCTTGTCTAAATGGATCCTTTCAGGACTGCTAGCTTTCGGCTAGATGCTTTGTGAGAGGAGAGCAACAGTATGTTTTCGTATACCCTGCTCATGTTAAAGTATATTGGCAAAGTCTAATAGATATATGGGTGTTATTTAACACTCCTGTTTAGGATGGATGGATGGGTGGATGAAGGGATGTATTCCAACGGAGGAACAGCACTGTAAAGCTTTATGCCTTTCAAAAGTATTCGGCCCTCTTTTATTCATCAAACTAATCATGGTACTTGCTGCCTGCTTGGAACAAAACACACCAGGAAGTTTAAAGGGCACAAGCCTGTTGGATATGAGGCTTACTGGTAATAAGCTCTGTATTTTGACACAAACTTTTAACTGTAATTAGTTGTATCGTCAACCTGTCATGATCCGTGTTTCTCTGTATTATTTTTGAAGCTTCCTCCTGTCTCTGTGTACTCTGTGTCGTCCTGTCTTCCCCTAATTACCCCCAGGTGTGTCTTGTTTCCCTGATTACCTCCCTATGTACTTAAAC
>JAUZNJ010038576.1:0-11043 GCA_034780135.1 Jordanella pulchra
GTAATAGGTAGTGAGGTAGTGGTATTGACTGTTATATACACGTCTTGTACAGTCAGACATATATTGCACAGTCAAAAAGCATATTGCACCGTCAATACATAAGAAAACTATACTATAGTTGCATAGTGGTTGTTACAGAATTTCTTAAGGTTCTTCAGAACCGATTTTCAGTTTCAGGTGAAAAGTTAAACCGGAGGTTAGCAGTTGAATGTTTGTGTTCAGGCTCACTGAGAGCCCCTACAAGGTGGTTCTGGAGCAGCTGGTTGGACTGGACCCTCCACAGAGGAAGACTAGTGAGGAAGAGGAGGACAGCCATGCGGTGCTGGAGCGCCCCCTGGAGATCTGCCTGAAGAACAGCACCGTCAGTATCCCAGAGGGAGCCTCCTGCCCTCTAGTGGAGCCGCAGAGCGGCGTGGCGGCGCTGCACGAGTACGCCGAGTGGATCACGGAGCTGAGGGACAGGCGAGGCGACGCAGAGCGTGAGTTTTAGACGACTCCTGATGAAGGATGGGTCTGTTTGAGCTCTGGGATTAACATCCTCCTCTGTCCACCACAGCCGTTCTGGGTCACTGGGCCGAGGTCTGGACCCTATGTGAGGCCCTGTGGGGCCGCCTGGGCCCCTCCGATCAGGAACCAGAACCTCATGGCGAGTACGAGCAGCAGCTGCAGAGACGACGCGCATTCTCCGCATGGCTGTCCCATGGCGCCTCCTGCAGGGTGGAGAAGGAGGTGGCGCTGGTGGGGAGGAGTCGTCACACGGAGGCCGTCTTCAGCTACCTGACAGGAAGCCGCATCAGCGAGGCGTGTCGACTGGCCCAGATGGAGGGTGAGCAGAACCTAGAGCTGAACCTGGATGTTATGAGGTTAGAGGAGATGAAGGTAATGATGATGATGATGATGACGTATGCAGGAGACCACCGGCTGGCGCTGCTGCTGTCTCAGGCCGTCGGCTCCCAGTTCTGCCGCGACCTGCTGGGCCTGCAGCTCGCCGACTGGAACCAGATGCAGACGGACCGCTACCTGACGGAGGAGCGGCTTCGGATCTTCGTCCTGCTGGCTGGGAAGCCTGTGAGTCTGCAGAGTCGGCTTGTTTCTGCAGTTTTCGACTGCTGCTCGGAGACCCGTTCTCAGGGTGTCTTCCTGTCGCTGCAGGTGTGGCAGTCGTCTGAGTCAGTGGTGAACATTTGCTCGGAGTTGGACTGGAAGCGCTGCCTGGCGCTGCACCTGTGGTACATGCTGCCTCCAACCGCCTCCGTGGCCGACGCACTCGCTAAATATGAAGCCGCATTCCAGGTGAGCCTCAGTCACTGTCCTCTGCTCTGCCGGGTCAGAACTTTCCTAAGGTGGTTCTGCTCTTGTCCTACAGGGCTCCACTGAAGCTGGCCGCTACGCCTGTGCCCCCTTGCCCCCCTACAAGGAGGCGGAGCTACCAGATGATGAGGAGGAGGAGGAGTCTAAACGGCCGCTGTACGATCTGTGTTTTCACCTTCTGAAACTCTACAGTGACAGGTAAGCACGCAAGAACCGGTTCTGACCCGTGTTCCCATTATTCTCTGGTTCTGTAGCATCAAGGTGAAGAATGGGTCCAATTTTCTCAGTAAAAATTTGATGAACAGGATTTTAGAAACAGTTCTAAGTGGAGACGAACCAATACGATACTCGGATCGGTACCATCAGTGTGATCTAGAGACCTTAGATCTACGATAACTGCTCTGATGATGTCATCACTCAGAGCAGCTCTGGATGATTTTTTTCTGTGTTCATTTGTTCCTAATGTCTGTGTGAAGCATATGATGCCTTCACTGACATGGTGAAAAAAAAATACTTTCAGCAGAAGGATCGGATCGGTTCCGGAACTGATGCTCTCAGCTCATCATAGACAAATGGATCAGTCTGTCCCTAGTTCTAACGTTTTCTGGATTAGGATCAGTTCCCCTAATGTCCTGGTTCTTTTGGGGATCAAACATGTTCTTCGGTTCTTAGATGAATAATCAGAAAATCATTTCAGTCTTAAGATAAATGAGTTGAAGGTTTGATGTCCATTAAATCCGTTTCGTCCTGCAGACACTACAGCCTGCAGCCGCTGCTCGACCCGCTCACCGTCACCTGGCGGCGCCTGGATTACCGCCTCAGCTGGCACCTGTGGGGCGTCCTGCAGGCGCTGAACTACAGCCACCTGAGTGTCTGTGGGCAGGGCCTGGTCCACGCCAGCTACGCTGCCCAGCTGGAGAGCGCCGGCCTCTGGCACATGGCCATCTTCATCCTGCTGCACATCCCGGACCACAGGTAGGACGTCCCCCACTCGACCCGGACCGTCCTCCCAGAAGGTGCTGATCCCTCTTGTTTCTCCTCAGCCAACGAGAGCGGGCCGTCAGGGAGATGCTGACGCTGCACTGCCCCCTGCAGGAGACGGACGATTCTGTCAGCAGGGAACGCTTCCTGATGGAGCAGCTGCTGATCCCAGAGAGGTGGATCCACGAAGCCAAGGCCACTCGGGCCCAGAGGGACGGAGACCGGCGCCAGCAAGCCCTTCACCTGTACCGAGCCGGATACTGGAACCAGTGCCACCGGCTGCTGATCCAGCACCTGGCCTCAGGTACCAGAAGGAGACAGTTGGTCAGGGACCCTTAGAAGGTCCAGTCAGGTCAGAGGTTCTATGGATGTTGGTTAAAATGGGTCTGAGGTGCTGCAGAGCGTCGATTTAGACCAAGTAAGGAAACATTGGATTGGATCAACAGAACCAAATCACAATGCCTCCTGTTCAGTTTTAATTGATTCATTTTAATGACGAGATATTAGTCATATATGAGATATGAGTCCATTTTCACCGTCGCCTCCAGACTGCATCATCAACGACAACCATGACTACCTGCTGGAGTTCCTGGAGGGCCTGGCGGTACCAGAACACAGCGCCAGCATCCAGGACTGGGACACGGCAGGGAGAGTGTACCTGGACTACATCAGAGTCATCAAGTCTCTGCAGGACATCCAGCAAGTACGTCTGCACATAAGTTCTGTTCTGGGACCTGATCCATCGGGGGGGGGGGCTTCACTGAACCAGAATTCTGCTTAGAACGGATCTTTTTTTTTTCTTCTTTTGTGGACCATCATTAGGTTTAAACTAGAGGTGATTCAGATGCAAACAGAAAAGATCCGGTTCAGATCCAGAACCATAAATCTCCATGTCTGGAAGTAACCAGGAAAACCATCTGAGCTCCTGGAAGGTTTGGACTTTTTTCCATTGCTGAGGTTCTGATCAGGTTCTGATGTTTCCAGATGGAGAACACCGGATACGAGCTGGAGCGCCTCTACGCAGACGTGACGTCCCTCTGCGGCCGGATCGAGCTGCTGCCCTGCAGGACAGCCAGGGACCGCCTCGCCCAATCAGGTGACAGCTTCATACACCGAGGGAGGAGGGAACCAATCACAGCACAGCTCTGATCGGTCCAATTATTAGCTTCTCCATAAAAGCAGAAAAAATGTTTGGATCATTGAAGGTTCTAGAATGAATCCTCTGAATTGGATCAGTTAGCTTCAGGTTCTGCAGGACTTCAGTTTTTTTTTCTTCAGTTTTATTCACATAGTGTTTCCTCTAAACTAAGCTCCGCCTCCTCTCCCTTCTCTTCAGAAATGGCGAAGCGTGTGGCAAACATCCTGCGGGTGGTGCTAAGTCTGCAGCAGGGTGACGGCGCCGCTGACCCGCTCAGCATCCCGCTGGCTCAGTTAGCGCCACATATTAGCCGCCTGCCGATGCCTGAGGACTACACCCTGGAGGAGCTGCGGGGTCTGACGCAGTCGTACCTGCGGCAGCTGGTTGTCAGCCAATAAGAGCAGAGGACGTTTTGAAAGGAACGTTGCTTTAAACCGCAGAGACACAAAAATCAGAGGTTCTGATCAGTGGGTCCAACTGAACCATCTGAGGCTGAAACCCAGCAGAAAATAAGCTGCTGATTAATCCGCAGAAATATGAGTAGAACCTGAGTAATCCGACTCCGACCAGAAATTGACCCAGAAGGACCGGTTCTGAGTCTGCTCAGAACATTTTGACTGATAGGGTATTCTGCAAGCATTCGACCCGGTCAGGCGGGTTTCCCTCACATCAGGGCAGATTCTGGTCAAGTCAAACCAAATGTTCTGGTTTTACCTTAAAAGATTCCTCCAAATGGATCAGAACAAGAATTTTAGAGGGTTACGGGTTTTGTCAGAGATTCTGATCAGCCATGGATATGTGAATAAAATGGATCCAGAACAGAACCTTCTGATGTACTGAGTGGATTCTGGAAAACTGAACTGACTTTCTATTTTTTAGGGTTTTCTGCTTTGGGTCGAATTTAAAGGCTCAAACACAATTTAAACCTTGTTCTGATCCAATGATGCAGGTAAGGATTTTCTACAGAGTGACATCAGAACCAGCAGCAGAACTTTGTTTTCTTCAGGCTGACAGAACTGAGCTGCTTTATCAAGTGTTTGTCATTTAACAGACGATTTTTCATGGATGGACGCGGTTCTGTGTGAACCTTTGAGTGTTGGTGTGTGTGTGTGTGCGTGCACGCATGTGTTCCTGTTGCTTATTTTTTTAATAAAGTTGAATTGGAAATAAAAATGCGTTTTATATTATTTAATATTTCTCACTTGCCGTGGGACTGGGCTGCATTTTTTACTTCTGATGGTCCAAAAACTCAATGTTCTGCATTTAAATGGATCAATTTTTGAAATGTCTTAAAAACGCTGCTTAAATGTGAAGGAAGCAGAGCTGTGATGATGGTCCTTATAATTTCCAACAGCCTTCATAGTTAAACATGGAGGGTAGAAAACCTTAAAACCTGCTGCAAAAAACAGCCCGATTTATAAAACCATGCAGACATGTTACTGCACACCTCTGCTGTATGAAAGCATAATAGAAAAATAAAACACTCCTAAAAACATCTAATGATGATTTAGAATCTCATAATATAGCCGACTCAAAATAATGACAGTAACTACATTATCTTGCGATACTGAATCGTAATTATAAGATACAAGCTAGATTTTCTCTTTAGGGTGATTGATTATTTGAGGAAAAAGTGTCGGCTAGTTTTTTTTCCTATTAAGCCCAAAAAGTTCTGTCTGCTTCTTAAGCAAAAAGATGTTAAAATAGTACCTTAATATGGCCCCATACGGAACCTCTTCACTTCAAAAGTGAAGTACCCCACTTGTTTAAAACAATTTAGGAATTTTTCTATAAAATCAAAAGAGATTAATTCATGAAAAAACATAGATACAGGAAAGGCAGGGCTTGCTTACAGAGACTGCTTAGAGTCCGTTCACAATACAGTTTGGAACATACCAGGGGTAGAAATGGCCACTGTCAGCCTATCATGGTTGGCAACAGTAATACTTTAATGAGGAATGTTCTAATTTTACATTTTAATCATTATGCTAACAATAAAATGACTAAACAGTTATTAAATTGCATTAATATACTAACATTAAATGACAAATACCAAATTTATTCTCTCTTCAGAAGATAACGAAACCCATTTAATGCAGACCAAATACTGATTAAAGAATAGTGGATGATTTTTCAGAAAGTGGGTAAGACACACCCAAGCCTTTTTTAAAATGACTGTTCGTGTAGAAGACCATGCTACATGCTTCTCCCCTATCGTGTGAAAGAATCCCCCAATAAAACGTTGGTCTTTATTTTTTCTCAGGCTTTCATCTTCTACACTTGTATGACTGGTTTTGTGACTCAGCCATTTCTGGTGTGAACAGTGAGAGCTGGAGGCAGCTTAAACCACAGCTCGCTGGATACATAAACCCTGGAAGTGCACACGCATGGAAAAAAGCCAATAGATCAAATGACCCACCAGGAACTAAAAGCCAAAAGAATGTCATACAATTCACCTTTAATTTAGAGGGCATGGGTGTGTAAATCTGTGTTTGAACATTAACAAGAGCTTCAGGAAACTAGTTTTTTCGTTACATGGAAAATATGAATGATTTGCTCATTAATTTTCCTCTTGGTACAGCATAGATATTTTGGCCTTGAAGTGGTTCTTGCTCTTATCCACTTTCAGACGTCTCTAAAGGCACATTGGTTCTTGTCTAGTCACCCCTGGCTATGCCAATGGGTAAAGGCAGGAGTTTGTAATTGGACCCATTTTGGGTCAAAACATCTCAACATATTTTTCAGGTCCAGAAACTAGGAACCGGCTGGAGCAGGTGAGAGGTGGTTATAATCACATCAGTTCTGGTATTATTGTTAAAAATGAAAAATAGGAATTTGAAGTAGACATGTCCTCCTGGAGGACCAGCTGTGAGGATCCTTCCTGACCCAGCAGCTTCTCTTCCTGTAAAAAACAGAATCCAGAGAACATTTCTTGTTCTATTTCATTCTTCATCAGTCCGTATTTAGGTTATTGTCTGTAGAGGTTGACCACTGAACCTGTCCAGCATCACTTACCCTGCTGAGCCTTCAGAGGGTAACCTGATCGTTAAGGTCCTGTGAAACGGTTTCTGCAGCAGAACTTGTTCTGAAGGAAATATTTGAAAGCAAAATGTAACTTCAGAGAACCTGAGAGAAAAAAATGATTGCAGAGATCTTTAAAATCTAACTTTGATATGAAGAAAGATCTTCAATGTATTAAATTTCAGCTGTTGTTAAAGAAACAAGATCAGATCCACAGACACCAGGTTGTGTTAGAGGGAGATCCAGAGTCATGCGATGCAGCTGAAGAAAGCTCCTTGTTTACAGCTAGAAGATTCTCATCCAAGGACAGGTGATCTGCACTGACAGAAGAATCCATCCATCTCTCAGCTAATTAAATATTTTATCTTCTATGGGCTTTACACCTGGGATTCTGCTTTTTTTAAGAAGGTTAAGAGTGCATCAGACATTATGGGGCACTGCTGGTTAGATGTCCTGAAGAAGACTCATGTTCAGTGTTCAATTACTGGAGGCAAACAGCTTGACTGACACTTTCTACGCTTTCTTTACTTAATGTGACTGTAATTCTTGATGAGTTATACCGGCATCTACCCTCCTCATGAACATCTCCAGAAACACTTCAGAGATATACGAGATTTACATAAAAAAATGAGTCAACCTGAATATGAAACAAAACAATTGGAAGCGTTGAGATAGTCTTCAAAATGGAAAACAAAAGACAACATGGCAGTGATGTAAGGCTAACATGTTCTGGTCTTTAAACATCAGAAAATAGCACCAACAAATTGTTTTAAATGAAACTCATAATATCTAATTATAACATTTAAATCTACTGGATCTGTGACCAACAGGGCTGAAAGAGGAGCTACGTTCATCTCCCAGCATGCATTTTGAGAAGGATAATCACCTGTAAAGCTGAGGCTTCTTGTGGGACCTCATGTTGAATATCTGCAGAAAATCTGGCTTCTTCAGGATGTGTCCAATTGGTAAAAGTTCTGATTATGCGTTCTGTTAACAGCCATTGTTACAGCCAGTGGCCTTTTCTGTGTTTATTTGTTTTTTTGCAGTGGCTTATCACACAGACTTCACCTGGATGGGGGTGTTGCCTTGTTGTCCTGTGTCACACCCTGAGGCCTACCGTGATTGGATCATCAATTGCCGGCTCCACCAATCGCTGTTGAAGCCTCCCTTTTAAAACCAAGGAATTCCTAGGAGAAAGCGTGGCTTGTTTCTTTGTTGAGACAGCTTGCCACTTTTTTGGATGTGTGTGCGTGGGTTTGCCGTTACCTGTTTGCACTTTGAGTTTCCTGTAACTTGGGACAGGATTGAACCTGTGGGGTTTTGTTTTTTTGTACTGCTACTAGAGCTGTGGTCTACTTTGGCTTTGTTGATTTCTTTTGACTGCTTTAACAGTCTTTTACCCTGTGGGGTTTTGTAACGCTACAACAGACAAGCTATCCTTTGTTGCTCCTTTAGCCTGGTACCTTTTGCTTTCTGTGTTTGATGACTTTTAGAGGGCTGAAGAAAATGTTATTTGGGAAAATAAAGACATCCACAGCTGCATTCACAGTATTGAGGACAAATTTAAGGCAAGTTTATTTGTATAGCACAATTCGGTACATGGAGTATTCACAGTGCTTTACATGAATTAGACAATAAAGTAGAAGAAAAATAAACAAACACAAAGGTTAAAAATATGATAAAAGCAGGTTGCATTTGGTTGCAAGTTATTTTTCTATATCAAAATTTTGTACAAAGACAACTTAATATGATTTACACAAATTAAACAATAAAATAGAAGGGGGGGGGGAGAATAAAAGCAACTAAAGATAAATACATGATATAAGCAGGTAACAAAAGAAATAAAATGACTGAAGCAGGTTTTAAGGCACATTATCAGATTTCACTGAATGATAAAATGTTTTGCTCCTCTTTAATAATAACCGTCCAGTCCACCATGTTAAAAAAAATGAAAGTTCTATTCCTCTTATTAACTAACTCTTCACCCCAACTTTACAATAAATAGAACCCAATCTGGTCATGAGTTGACGCATAGTAACATCTCCACCAAATCATTCCTATTAATTTTCTTTAAAATGCCCTTGGCAACTTCCAAAGCCTTTGTGGTGTAGACGTGTATCATTCGATCCACCAGGTCTGTAATATATGGCTCTTCCATTGCACTCGCTGGGATTCTTGGGAGGCTTAACCTCTTATCTACTCTCTTCAGGTACCATTTGAAAGTTTTAAGTTCCTTTGGATTCAGCTCCTCCATCAGATTCAAAAGCATTTCGTCTGATGTTTTTCTTGGTACCTACAGATATACAAGAAGAAACACAGATCATCTCACGATTTCAAATGCTGACCTGTTTTTAAACGGTCGCTACAAATATTGGTGTACAGTCATGGAAAGTGTTGAGAGTAACGAAATTATGTAATAACAGTAATAGTATTACTTTTTGAGAACATAGTAATGTAACTAATTCATTTTTTTCATAGCAGTAACACCATTATATTACGTAAAATCTACTACAACTTGATAAATCAAAGCAACTTTTCATAAACACACTTTCTGCTGCTTCTGCAGAACATGATGTTCCTAAACTGGAAGCCCTCTTTTAAATCAGAGGCTTAATGTTCCTGGGATTTTCTCTGTAAATCTGGGAATAGAGATTGTAACCATTTCAACTACAAGCAGCGTTAATCCAATGAAGTACCTCCCATCAACAGACCATTAACATCAAAGACTGACTATTGGCTGCCATATGTTTGATCATGCTTTGCTCTTTACTTCACTCTTATTCAAAATTCACTTGCATGGTAGAGCAATAATTTTTTTAAATGAACATGCAGGTGGCTGGAGGAAGTGTCTGGGGAGAGGGAAGTCTAGGGATCTCTGCTGTGACTATGGTCCCCACGACCAGGTTCTGGATAAGTGTTTCATATTAAGAAATTGGGTGGTGTCCTGATTCAGCTCTACCATTATTGATACCCCTATTGACCCAATACTAATCATGCATTCCTTTATTAAGTTATTTTGTACTTTGGAATGTAAGAAACGCCTTGATTAGGTAATCTCACTCAAACTAAGAACAATAGTCAATCACAATTGGTACAAAACCACTGAACCATTTACAGCAGGTAAAATAGGTATTCAGCATGCCACTGTCTTTCTCTAAATATATTTCTAGAGGTGCTATAGACATGAAGTTTTCATCAGATGTCGGTAATAATCCATGCACACAAACATACAAATAGAAACAGATGTCCAGAAATTTTTGAGTAAGCAAGTTTTGTGTAATAAAGTGGAATGGTACAGGGAAACGTATTGAACACACTTACTAAAATGGATTTAATACTTTGTACAAAAGCCTTCTTTGACAATGACAGCTTCAAGTCAGCTCCTGTATGGAAACAATAGTCGCATGCATTGCTTAGGTGTGATTTTGGCCCATTTTTCCACACAAAGTCTTCAAATCTTGAAGGTTTTGTGGGCCTCTTCTATGGACTCTGATCTTTAGTTCTTTCCATAGATTTTCTATTGGATTCAAGTCAGGTGATTGGCTGGACCATCAGTAGCTTTATTTTCTCTCTCTGAAACCAATTTCCTTGGTTTCCAACCAGTTTCCTTGGTTGTGTGTCTGGGGTCATTGTCTTGCTGAAATGTTGAGTGCATTACTTTTTTTTTCTTTTAAACAATTATACCTGATAATTCCATGTCTTTCTGAAGCTCTCCACAAGGGTTTTTGGTTCTTGGACAATTCTGATAATTATTTTAACCTTTCAGTCAGAAATCTTGCGAGGAGCACCTGGTTGTGGTCGGTTCATTTTGAAATCATGTTCTTTCCACTTCTGATTATGACCCCAGCAGTGCTTAGTGGAGCATTCAGAAGTTAAGAAATCCCTCTGTAAACATAACATTATTATGATTTGCAACAATAAGGATGCAGAAGTCTTGAGAAAGCTCTTTACTTTTACTCATCATTAGATGTTTCCTGTGTAATACCAAAGACACCTTTTTATAGGCCATCATTTGGGACTGAACCAGTTGATCTTACTTTGTACCGACACAGGGCAGGATTGCTTTCTAATTACTGAGTGATTTTGGCTGGTGTCATGGCTTTCCATGCCTTTTTGCGCCTCCCTTTCTTCACGTGTTCAATATTTTTTCCCTGTGCCATTCCACGTTGTTACACATAACTAACACACATGACACATACTTTTTTTGACATCTTTGGTTTGATTTATTTATACGAGTGGATTGCATGGATTGTAGTCCTCCAAAACCCTAACAGCCCAGGGTGCAGACCAGGAAGCAGAGTCGTTTAACACACCTCTCTGCATCTTCTCTACTGTTACCCACTCTTTACTCCATCCAAACAGTGTCTTGCCCACAACCAAAATCAAATAAAACAGAAAACTATCCTAAACGAGTAAACCATGATAATCTAATTAAAATCAAAATGACTCCAATCAGGGAAAAGTTAAAACAATTAAATGTGGTTTATTTAACATAAGGTCTCTCTCTTCAAAAAGTCTGTTAATGACTTGATTTGTGATAATCAAATTGATTTATGTTGTCTTACAGAAACTTGGCTGCAGCAAGAGGATTA
>JAUZNJ010038577.1:0-11043 GCA_034780135.1 Jordanella pulchra
GACTGGTGGAAGTGACATCATCTGTGGTGACCCACTGTGAGGTCCCCTTTGCTGCCCCCTCCTGCTGAGTGCACTCTCCCAAAAAGCAACTCCACAGTTATTGCATAAATATAACATTTATGTTCACACAAGCCTTTCCAAAAGCGATAACCTGAAGAATAAATATATAGCTAAGGGACGAAATTACAATATCACAACAACCAACAACTTAAAATTGTGTGCAAATGTAATAGGTGTGAAATCAAAAGAAAAATTAAAATATCAAGGTTGAGTTTATAACTATGAAAGGCAACAACCAAAAACATTAACTGTAAACTTGAAAGATGATTTCCCTCAGAATAAACTTATTACAATAACCAAATGTTTTGTGAATGTTATGGAGATGAAGAACAAAAACAAGACCAGCATAAAACCGTGCAATCAAAGGCAAAACTCAAAAAGAACAAAGAGTCACTGGAAGGAAATGTCTGCTTTCTGTTATGGTCAACGTTGTTCTAAAAATGTATTATTAAAAATATTTCACACAATGAGCAATCAAAAAACAGTAATTATCCCTGTAATGATACTTGAATATATTTATCATGATCACTTCCCACCCACCCGGGGGAGGGTATATAAATGTTGGGAGTTTTACTATATTCATTATCTACCCTGGTAGGGCTGGTAAATATGTTATTTACTCAAATATTACTCAGACTGTCATATATGGTTTATAAACACGTCCTACTGGCTGCATGTTAGAACAATAACTGAAAGTGTGAATCGAGCTTAAATCCTGTCAAACAGAGAATTCTGCACATTTATAGACCACAACTTCTGTTCAACATATAAAAGTTTATTAACAACAATCATTCAGCTCCAAGTCAAACATGTTTCAGTTTAACTCTCTTGACTGCAAACTAGTGAAACTCAACTAAAACTGAGCTGAAAAAGAAGAAACATGGTTGAAAAACCAGAATCAATGAAATGATGCAATGATGTCACAGTTTAGTGGATTTTATGTTTGAGAACCAAAGTTTATCTTGAAGAATTTGGAATCTGATCAAATTAGCTTTTGGCTAATTTAGAGCAATTGGAAAGTTTTCAAACAAATTCAATGCAAATTAGATGAATAAAACATATTCGACCAAATAATGTTTCATTAAATGGTTTGCTTAATCAGAAATTAATAACCTTTTGTTAAATAATTCTTAATCTTCTTTGAATGAGTTAGCAGTTAGCAGAAATGAGGATTCAATTAAATGACTTTTGGTCATAATTTGCTAATCAAAATGAAATGAGCAAATAGCAGAGCACATTAAAGCACGGTTTACCATGCAGTCCATCTTGTTAGGTTTGTCTTTACTCAACAGTAAACACATGAAATGATCCAAATCATCAAAAACCTTAATTTCAGTTAGAATCTCTGTCCCTAACCAGACCTGTACCTCTGTCCAAGCGTTTCAAGGTTTTCTCCAGGAGTTTGTATTTAGCATAGCAGGCCCACAGTAGAGAAGGGGGGTTCCTTTGTACCATTGTGGAGCACACCTCTGTGGGAAGCAGAGGGCACCCCTGACGCCTCAGAAGCTGTTTTCCAGTTTGAGATGTTCTGGTCAGAGGCCAAGTCCTTTAGACTCAAAGTTGAGAATCTCTCCCTGTGATTCTTAAGCACTTAGTCAAATCCTGTGGACCAGAACAGGCAGCAGCATTGGCAAAGACTATCTGCTTTGCAAGCTCAAAGAAATTCTACTTGAATGAGAGGCACAGATTTCAACTTCTTGTTAGATTAGACTTAGACATTTTGTTTTGGTCAACAGAAGTCAGTCTGTCTTATGTTTGGTTGGTTATGTTTTATGGTTAGTTAGGATTTTCTGTCTGGTTTATTGTGATGACTTCTTGTATCGGCTGGTTTTGTCAAAGTGATGCATTTCTTCATAATGTTCCCTATTTTGTGTTAAATCCCAAACTTACTGACACTGTGCAGAAGCTGTTCCATGTTTGGACCTGGGTGAAGACCGTCAGTTATCATCATGTGGTTTTTGATTTTTTTTTTTTTAGAAAAACGGATATGTAGAAAAAGGCTTCTACTTTATATTCCAATATTGAATCACACTTTGAATATATTACATCCAATATGTAAGTGAAATAATGTTCAACATTGAATGTGATGTCATTTCTTTTATTTTATTAGTTGTTTTTTACTCAGACATGTGAGACACCCAGTAAGCCCCGCCCTCTCTTTCTTTGTTTGCAGGGAATTCCACGTGAGGATTGTTACGTAAAAAAGGTTTTGGACCAATCCTGTTGAACGTGGAGCGACCGGAAGTTGCAGTCCATTGTTTTTTCTCCTTATTGCTGGGTTGGACATCCTCTTCCCCGTGCAACATAACAGAGCTCAGCGCATCTCCGCATCGGTCTTATCAGCCTAAACTGTGGGAAATGAAGCAGAACTCCGGCGTCCCTGCGTTCCTCACCAAGCTGTGGACCCTCGTCGAAGATGCGGACACCAATGAGTTCATTTGTTGGAGCCAGGTGAGCGTGGGCTCTTAGCATGATGTGCTAACACCCAGCTGCGATGAGGGGGTGTCATTGAAGTTTAATTCAGGAGCTACTGAGCTCAGCTGCATTTTACTGACCGCTGTTAGATTTGAGCTGTTGAAGATTTCCTGGTTACAAACTATGAAGGTGGCCGCACACATGCCTGTTTAAAATACTGATGTCACGCAAGTGTTCAGAGGATGATGTCATAGATCCAAATCATTTCTGAGGCCAGTCAGGAAGAAACGTGTTTAAAATAAGTGATGAGCAGAGGATTCACCAGCATTTTAGTTCAATATACGGAAAAATCAGAGAAAGCGTCAACATTCAGTAAGTAATAAAACTTTAGAAGAAAGTAGTTTACAAAAGCAACGCTCAATAGTTTAAAGTGAGAGGCCAACCTAAGGCCCACGGGCCAAATCTGCCCCCTCACAGCTATTTAATCGGCCTTTAAAAGGCACAGATGGCAGTCTTTGGGCTCTTTGTAAATGAAATGAAGTTTTTTTTACAGCTCGTCTCCCCAGATGTTCACCAGATGTTCACTGGTGTAGCTGAGTGATATGGCCTTCAATCAATGTCAGATTTACGTCCATGACCAATAAATGCTCCTCCGTCTGAAATAATGTGCAGGAAATGCAACAGATATATTTTCATTCAAATGAAATTAGTTGCAATCAAATATAAAAGTCTTGTAACCAATCAGGTTTAAACATCCAACAAGAGAAAAATGTTTGCTGTCATTTAAACATTTTTACTCAGAAATAACAAAGCCTCAGGTTGGATATTTTCCTTTTGCTCCTGACAGACGTCAGACAAACAATGGATGCAGTGATGGACTTAGGCATTTTGGGCCCCAAGCTAACCTCAGTCACGGGCCCTCCTCCAAGCCAGCCTACATGTCCAGTGGGCCCTGAGTGAGACGGATGCTGTTCATGCTGCAGCACTGTGAAGCAGAGAGCAGCTCAGCTGTAGCTTTTACTGCCGTCCCTCTCCTGGCCTTCATTAGAGGCGGATCCTTCAGGCTCGTTAGCAGACATGCATGTTGGTCTGGAGGAAGCTGTCATTGAATCGCCATCAACCCCAGAGATTCATACAAACTGATAATGTATAGTCGGCTTTTAGCTCCTTAAAGGAAGGATAGAGGTTGAATATTCCCCCATCTCCCCTCTTTAAAGGAAATAAATACAACATAATTGTTAAAAGAAAAAATAATAGTGGAAGAATATTCCTATTTTATTTCTGCAATAAATAAAAATTAAACAAGGACAATGTGTAAAAATTTTATTTCCTGTGATTTTTCTTTATTTATTTTTTAGGCTCTAGTGACCTTTATTTTTGCCTAATTTTTTTAAAGTAGGCAGACAGGAAAGGGGTAGAGAGAGGAGAAGACAAAGGTCGACTGGCTGAGATTCGAACCAGCAACTGCCGCACCGAGGACTGAAGCCTCCTACACGATCACGCGCTTCCACTACACCAAGGCCACGCCCTTATTTTAATTTATCAGATGACAATAGAACGTCACTAGAGATCATCAAGCTAACGGAGTTATTTAGAAAAAACCTTGATTTGAATTTTTGATCAATCTAATGAACAAAAGTTTTTAAACTCAGAAAATCTTGAATCTTAGCCCACAGGTAGGATCCTAAATTACAACATTAATGGGAAGTTTTATCACTGAGGGATTATTTTATATGCAGGGTGGCAGGTGTTAACAACTTCCTTAAATTACATGGTTTCTAATGTTTGGAATGCATATGTTTTATGAAATTTTAGAAAGGAATAAGACTCAAAACACTTTTTCTGCTAGAATAAATGTCTTTTTATCCCGCCACAGAAAACGGCAAAGCAACAATCATTGTCTTCACTCAAACCGTGATGTTAGGAACATTAAACCTTAAGAGCTCTTACCGTGACACAGTCACAGCCACATTGTGTCCAGTTATTAAAGTGACTGACGGTAACGGTAAACATTAGGTTTATCGCCCTGGCCTACAGTGGTGAACATCTAGCCTAGTCAAAGCATGGATTTGATAACTGGTGCTCCTGAGAGCCCTGCTGACCATATCGAGGTGAACATTAAGTCCAGGCGCTTCCTTCACATGCTAACCCTGGAATGTCACCAGATCTCCAGATCATGCTGGTCATGAAGTGCTGCTTTGCTTTTTAGCCACAGAGGCTGTTCCCTTTTTAAAACTCAAATACAGAACTGAAAAAAAGAATATGCACAGATCAGGATCTGCTGCTCTATAGGTAGTAGGATCCTCTCTATACGCACTGCATGTAGTGTTTGCTCTGAAAGACCCTGTAAAACTGGCATTCATGACCAGCCATCTTCTCCCCCCTCTCCTTTGCAGCTCTTGCTCCATCTTAAACACTTTCTCCAATTTGTTTTTTACTTTAATTTCTGCATTAAAATCTCTTAATTCCATTGATGTGAAATCGCCACTTCCTGTTGCCACGGTGAAGGGTAGACTCTGAGCTCCACTGATGATGGCTTTTCATCCTTGGTCAGCTCTCAGAGTGGATCAGTTCAGAATCGGAATTTGTTAAACGGACCTCTGGCCCTTGGTTAAGGGGCTTATCTTCTGACTGTTGCTCTGTTTATTGTTTCCAGGAAGGCAACAGCTTCCTGGTGTTGGATGAACAGCACTTCGCCAAAGAGATTCTCCCCAAGTTCTTCAAGCATAATAACATGGCCAGTTTCGTCAGGCAGCTCAATATGTGTAAGCCTTCAGCAAGTGGTAATATTGATGACACCTCTGAAAGCATTGACTGCTCCTCATGTGTTTTACTAAATCATTATCCTTGGGCTAGGTATGGTTGGAATTTTAACAGGAAATAAGCTTTACAGATTTTTTCTTTTCACACATTGAAGTGTTGCTGACGCCATGTTGGTTTCATGTGTTTAGCACAGAAATCCTGCAGCAGGGAAACCAGGTGGTTCTGAGTTCCTAAGAATCAACCCGGCTGATTTCTAACACTAATATTTTCCATTCAGTAGCTCCACAGCAGCTCTCTGATTACCAGCTGCTAAAACCCGTCTCCATGGTGATGTCACTGTTGGTGCTAGCTTAGCGTGCTATAATGGAGATGGATGGAAACACTGATTGTTCTAGAACATCTAGTCTGGAGTTGGTTTGTGTGGGAAAGATGCTGAGGAACACCGAGGCATCACAGCTTAACAGGTCAGAACCGTCCAGAGCGGACCTTCGGGTCAGAACCGTCCAGAGCAGACCTCCGGGTCAGAACCATCCAGAGCGGACCCATGGGTCAGAACCGTCCAGGGCGGACCTCTGGGTAAGAACCGTCCAGGGCGGACCTTCGGGTCAGAACCGTCCAGGGTGGACCCATGGGTCAGAACCGTCCAGGGCGGACCTTCGGGTCAGAACCGTCCAGGGCGGACCTCTGGGTCAGAACCGTCCAGGGCGGACCTCCGGGTCAGAACCGTCCAGGGCGGACCTCCGGGTCAGAACCGTCCAGAGCGGACCCATGGGTCAGAATACAGTAAATTTCTCCTGTTTTCTTAAAGTTACAGCTAGCAGCTCCAGACGTCCTTCACCTCCGAGATTTTCAGATCTGCATGTTTCCAGCCTAAAAACATCAACCCCCCACTTCTATAACAGAAACACAGCAGAAGTTCCTCTGGACCTTCTGTTTAAACCTCGGGCAGAGAAAACACAGAATATAGAACCACATTATTATTAGTATGAAGCTAGGCTCTTGATCGGTACGACTGAAACTAAAAACAATTAGCTTTGGAACGCTATCTGGACAGCAGCATTGTAAGATCTAAGCTCCACATCAACCTCCGGTTATTTTCTGAATGTTTTAAAATTGGAAGTGAAGCAATGAGAGTGACTGTATGTACAGTTGCTAGCAGCTGCTAGCAGTAGCTATTCGCTAAATAATCTAGTGACTCTTTCAGTAAGGGAACAAAATAAAAAGCACATCTTTCTGAAATGTTCAAAGCACAGAATAAACGCCGTGGGGAACTCCCGATCTCGTCTGACCTGCTTCCATCCACATTGAATCCATCTACAGCTCCCTAGGGCTTCCTTATGGGGGCTGAAGCAAAAAGCTGTGACACAACATGAGGTGTAGGTGTATGCTAATCCATGAAACCTTTAGCAGATACTCATAATCACTGTTCTAGCTCCGAGTCGTTCTCTTGCATACGTCACTCCCCATTTTCTCTTAGCAACACTATTATAGTATTTTTGTAGACCAAAACGTTCCTCTGCCATTAAGAGTCATCAACACTTTAAACCATGGTTATTATATTTGAGTGGAAACTATTTAGTTTAACAGTCTTAGAAAGGCCCGAACAAGCTGGCCAAGGAGAGCATGGCAGATGAGAGGGTATATGGGGAGATGATTCAAACAGCCAACTTCTGAGGAAATGACCTTCAGGAGAAACTGTATGCCCATTAAAAACAGTTTAGCCCTTCATGTCCATGGCGGCGCTGCCACAGAGGAAGTCCCGCCTCTTGAGCGTCGGAAACCTTCCCAGTGATTGGACTCCGTTCCAACCATGCTTCATAATCTGATCTAAATGTGTATAGTGCTGTATGTCTCCATGGGAACCAAAGTGGATCTGTGGATTTAAAGGTCTGGTTGTTGGTGGGTGGTGGTTCCTGAAGGGTCGGTGTTCTTCTAAGTCACTGTCTGGTTTTTCCTTCAGTATCCGTAACTCATCCAACGCCCAGGTAAACAAACTGACTCTGACCACGGATGAGTCGGCTCTGATCGAGGATGGGACGCAGACGGACAGCTTTGAGGATGGCAGCGGACCCCACAGAGCCGTGGACAATGAGAAGGAAGGGGTCACCTACTCTTACTCCTTCTTCCACTTCATGCTGTTCCTGGCGTCCCTCTACATCATGATGACGCTCACTAACTGGTACAGGTAGGTTTGGACTGTGGAGGACTTCTCCTGCCAGAAACCAAGAGCTCACATTTTCTATTGGAGAGCAGCATTTCCTCTACTTAAAACTTGTAAAACCTACATTCAGAACTTCTGGTTTCTCTCACATCTCTTCTCCATCAAATCTTTGTTTCTGGGTCTAATATTTCCTCCTCTGGTTTATTTTGTTCCCGAGCACAAACCAGTGTCTGCTGGAATCAGAGATACGCTCCAAACCTGTCGTCACTGCTTGTGGATTTTTTCACCTTGCTCTCAGACTGGAGTGGTATCGTCGCCTAGCAACCTTTCCAGCCAATAGAAAGGCTGCCTCAGAAAGGGTGCTCTTGTTTTCTGCTACCGAGTTTGCCTGTCACTGCTGACTGCTAATTATGGGTTGCTTGGTGATGATCTCACTCCAGTAAGCAAGAGGAGAAAATGTGTTTCAGAGGGTGGCGGACCTCAGAGCGTTTCCACAGCGTGTTCCCTCAGAGCACAGAGCGTTTCCACGGCGTGTTCCCTCAGAGCACAGTGCCTTCCCACGGTGTGTTCCCACGATGCGTTCTCTCAGAGCATAGTGCATTCCCATGGCACCTTCTCGCCGCATTCTCACGGCACGTTCTCTGAGAGCAAGGGGCGTTCCCACGGCGTGTTCTCTCAGAGCACGGGGCGTTCCCACTGTGCATTCTTATAGCAAGGTGCGTTCTAATGGTGCGTTCTTTCAGAGCAATGAGCGTTCCCATGGCGTGTTCCCTCAGAGCACCATTCGTTTCCATGGCACGTTCCCACAGCGTGTTCCCTCAGAGCACAGAGCGCTACCATGGTGAACGGCGCGTTCTTGGAGCATGGTGCAATCCCATGGCACGTTCTCTCAGAGCACAGTGCGTTCCCATGGCACGTTCTCCTAGAGCACAGTGCGTTCCCATGGCACGCTCCCACGTCACGTTCCCTCAGAGCACAGAGCGTTCCCATTGTGTGTTCCCATGGTGAGTTCCCACGGCGCGTTCTTGGAGCATGGTGCAATCTCATGGCACGTCCTCTCAGAGCACAGTGCGTTCCCATGGCACGCTCCCTCAGAGCAGAGCGTTCCCACGGCATGCTCCCTCAGAGCAGAGCGTTCCCATCGCATGTTCCCTCAGAGCACATAGCGTTCCCAAGGTATGTACCCTCAGAGCGTTCCCATGGTGTGTTCCCACGGCGCATTCTTATAGCACAGAACGTTCCCATGGTGTGTTCCCTCAGAGCACATAGTGTTCCTACGATATGTTCCTTCAGAGCACAGAGCGTTCCCATCGTGCGTTCCCACGGCGCATTCTCTCAGAGCACGGTGCGTTCCCATGGTGCGTTCCCACCGCGCATTCTCTCAGAGCACGGCGCGTGGTGCATTCCCACGGCGCGTTCTCTCGGAGTAATGAGAGTTCCCATGGCACGCTCCCACGGCATGTTCCCTCAGAGCACAGAGCGTTCCCATGGCGTGTTCCCTCAGAGCACAGAGCGTTTCCGTGGCGCAGTCCCACGGCGCGTTCTCTCAGAGCAATGAGCGTTCCCACGGCTTTTTCCGTCAGAGCACAGAGTGTTCCCATGTCATATTCCCTCAGAGCGTTCGAATGGTATGTTCCCACGGCGCGTTCTCATAGCATGGTGCGTCCCTATGGCGCGCTCCCTCAGAGCACAGAGCCTTCCGACGGCATATGCCTCAGAACACAGAGCGTTCCCACGGCGCGTTCTCTCAGAGCACAGTGCGTTCCCACGGCGTGTTCCCTCAGAGCACAGAGCGTTACCACGGCGTGTTCCCTCAGAGCACAGAGCGTTCCCACGGCATGTTCCCTCAGAGCACAGAGCGTTCCCATGGAGTGTTCCCGCGGCGCGTTCTTAGAGCATGGTGCAATCCCATGGCACATTCTCTCAGAGCACAGAGCGTTCCCACTGCACGTTCTGGCTGAGCGCAGAGCGTTCCCTTGGTGTGTTCCCATTGTACGTTCCCATTGTATGTTCCCATGGCGAGTTCCCACGGTGTGTGTTGAAGTGCAAACCTTTCCCTAACTCCTCTGAGCTGTTTGTGTGTCTGCAGCCCTGACTCCTCCTATGAGACCATGACCAGCAAGTGGCCGTCTGTGTGGGTGAAGATCTCCTCCAGCTGGATCTGCATTGGCCTCTATGTGTGGACCCTGGTGGCGCCGCTTGTTCTGGTCAACAGAGACTTCGACTGAACCCTTCTGCTCCCACCCACTGTGGGCTCAGAGGGTGGGGGGCTGTAGTCTAGTGAAACTTTGTGCATGAAAGCATTTCAGCTTCATTCCCAGTTAGACCAACTTTGTTGTTGTTGAAGCTCCTGCCTATTTTAGCTCATGTGTTGATTTTAAGCTTGTGGAGAAGCATGTTTCTCTTTTAGCAGTGATGTTGTACAGCTTCTACTGTGGTGATGTAGATGTTAACCCAACCATGAAACAGAAGAACCAGCTTTACTCTGCATGAGCAGCGCTGTCGTGATTTCTGGATCATTTGCATTTAGATAGTGATGTCTGTGTATACAAAATAAAACTGTTGTGTTATTAGACAGTAGCTGAGTGTTAAGTTTAACATTGTTTTACGATAAACTAAAATAAAGTGAGAAAAGAATCACCGTGTTGTTTCTGTCCCTATTGGATCTGAATGTGTTGATGTTCTCCAAGCAGGAGGTCAGAGGAGTGAGAACGCCTGAAAGCACAAGAAAAAACACCAGCAGAACCAGGCTCAGTGTGAGCGGCCATCTGCCGAGGAAGACTGGGGTTCAAGGAGACAGAAACAGAGATAGAAAAGCTAACTGCTAGCTAGCTCCACAGTGCCGTTAAAAACTCAAAAAAAAAACAACCTTCGATTCCTGTCCAGGAAGACGAGCTCCAAGCAGCTCCCATGTCAGAGGATGAAAGAGAACACATCCAGTTAGTCACAGTAAGAGAAACCCTGAAAAAAAGACCATGTTCCAGTAAACAAAGGTGTTGACGGCAGCAGCACAGCTGATGTTCACCTCCAGAATGTAGTCACAGTTGAACACGAACAGACCAGAACTTGACAAATAATGCATAACGGGAAAATAGAGATAGAATGAGAAGTTCAAGGCTTAGATGAAGATATTAGTTTTGCTAACTCTGAAATTTCAACTGGCTCAAAACAGTCCAAACCAAGTTCAGGCTTTATAGTAACCTCAGATATTGCCTCTAGTTGCAGAGATAAACCAGTCATATTAAGACGGGTGTTATTGATCTTATTTTTAATACAATCAATCTTATTTATAAAGAATCCCATAAAATCCTCCCTGTTAGGGGCAGAATGGATGGTTCCACAGAGCGATGGCTCTGGGTAAGTTTAGTCACTATTAAAAAGAAATCTAGGATTATTCTTATTTTTCTCAATTAATGAGGAGAAATATGCTGCTCTTGCTTTACGAAGAGTCATTTTATACAGCAGTAAACTTTTTCTGATTAGATAGGATTCCTGTATTTTCAAAGCACAGAATAGACGCCGTGGGGATGTAGAGCATGTAGAGCGCATTTTCTCTCCAGTTTTGCAGTATTTTGCTTCAAAGTGCACAGCTCTGCATTAAACCAAGGAGCCAGCTTTCTATTTTTTCTTTTTTAAAGGGACTA
>JAUZNJ010038578.1:0-11043 GCA_034780135.1 Jordanella pulchra
AGAACTGCTACTCAGGACAGAGTGGCTACTGTTGGAATATCCCAACATTTCCAGTCATGTTTCTGCAGGCCCCTTGGTGACTCATATATCTAGGCTTATGCTTTCAAAAAAGAAGCTATTTCACTTTACAAACAATGAAAATAACTGTTAAATGTTTTGTTTCAAATGCCTCATAGATTCATGGAAAATGGAAGACACGTCTCAGGTCTACCTGCTTGGACAAATTGTCAATATCCAAGTCTCTGGACCTAATTTACCTCCTGGATTAAAGTTATATGTTAACACCTGCTATGCAGCGCCATCTAGTGGCTCCTCCCTCAAATACACCTTAATAGACAACTTTGGGTATGTATTCAAGAAAGGGATTATTTAGGGTGGGGTTTTCTTTGTTATTTGATGTAAATGTTTTTTGTTATTCTATTCAATCATACAGCTGTATGCTGGACAGCAAGCATGAACCAGGAGCCTCACAGTTCGTTTCCCGGACAGACAGGACCCTGAGATTC
This sequence comes from Jordanella pulchra, assembly GCA_034780135.1. Lineage (NCBI taxonomy): Eukaryota > Metazoa > Chordata > Actinopteri > Cyprinodontiformes > Cyprinodontidae > Jordanella > Jordanella pulchra. Next base: position 507 of record JAUZNJ010038578.1, read on the forward strand.
TCGTTGAGGACCTTCCAGTTCACACCAGACCCTGACAAAAAGGTTTAGATGGCAAATATTGGTGGCATGGTACATCAATGCGAGATATAATTTTGATTCTTTTACAGGTTAGCATCCATTGTAAGTTATCAGTCACATCAGAGGGTCCAGGACCTGCTCAAAAATCCTGCACCTACCATGACCACAGGTGAGCAAAGATGAGTTCTAGAAAAAGAATGGGGAACTCCATATATTTACTGTTTGTAGTTAAATTTTCTATGTGATTACACAGATGGAGAGCGCTTACTGGTCAGGACTCTATATGTGAATGCTGTGAGTCAACATGTGGAAGCTCTGAACCCCCGAGAGTATTATTGGAAGGTCTGTCAGTTCATCGGACATTTTAGCTACTTCAATAAAACTCTTTTTACTTACATTCCTACCATACATGCTTTTAAAAAATGGCATTAACAACAATGTGTAGAAAATTAACTTTTGCCAAGATTAGTAGATAAAGTAATTGAGAGACTGGTTGAAGGTTAAATAGATCTTTAAAAATATTCCTTTGGGCCATCACCGCAAGCTCAGTGATCATAAGCCATCATTCAAAATCTATTTAATGATCATTTAAAATGTAAACAACTTTACTTTGTTATATTACATACCTTAAATTTTAAGTGAACTGAAAACCCTAAAATGACATTCTTTTATTCCAAAGGTTTCGCCATTAGTTGGCCGTGGGTGGTCTCGGATCAGCCACAGACAGCTGAGAGTGGGTCCCAACAAAAAAGCCAATCAGCCGTCGGTAGGAGAAGAGAAGACGGCAAACTACTGTACGGAGGCCTAGATGATAATCAGCAAATTTGGGAGGGTGTGGTTTTAGAAAAACATGATGAGGAGGAAAATGATAATGAAAGGCTTAAAGAAAGTGAAACCATGCATGGAACCATGATAACACCAGAATTGGAGTCGGCCCATAGTAGGAGGGTCTGGGAAGACAAGTGGATGAGGTCCAGCTTATCCAATTTAAATGAGTTTAGGGAGGGTGTCACAGGATATGCAGATGATTTGTTAAAGCATCCAGAAAGAGATGGAGCAAGCAAGGATGAAATCCTTAGAGAGCTGAAAATTCCTGTAAACCAGGAGAAGGATCATTTTCTTCATCCAAGGGGGCAACTAGAGGAAGGATTTGCAGGGGTTGGCCTAGAGGAGAGTCTAAAACCCCTCCACCACAAGGAAGAAGAAATTAAGAAACCTGGATGTGGAAGCGAGGATGACAGAATGAAGCCAAAGATGCAAGGAAAAAATGAACAGGAGGAAACATGGTATTTCACATGGAATAGATGAAACATGGTCAACCTGTTTATTAATGCTCTAAAAGACTAATTTGTGTATAATAAATGATACAGTCCAACAAATACAGTGTCCTGTGAGAACTAAAAGTGGACTATTTGTCTCAATAAACTTATTTAAGATAATGATTTTTTTAGGGTGGTTTAAAATAGAAGAAATTACTCTGATCAACTTGTAGCTAATCATCGTCTTTGACTGTATACTTCTGTTCAGGAACCTCATATTCTTGTATGTTTTCCAAAATTCTCGTGGGATTTAATGTAAGAATATCTAACTTAAAGTTTTGACTTTAATTTTAAAATAAATAACACTGTCAAAGAATTTTCCATCTTTGAGATGTTTCGGAATCATACTGATATATTTTTGCATGAGAACAGATATAACCCAATATGAAATAAGCTAAAAAAAAATTAAAAAAGCTTAAGGGAATTCAGTGAGACGTCTTATTTGCAAACATTAAAAACACTGAGCAGTGCTTAACCTTTCCAGGTCGAGTAGGTGAAACAGAACTCCAATCAACAGACCAGGAGATAACAAAATAACCCTCACATCTCATGGGTCAGCAAAAAAAAAAAGATTGTCCAAACATGACATGAGTGTCTTACCTGACACCTGTCATATACTGTCTTAATGATCCACCAAATATTTGGAAAATACTAACAAATGAATTAAAACCTTTTGCAAGCTGTATATCCTGATGCATTTAGTGTAAAACATCTAAGAAACAAAGTCAGACATGGTATCTACTCTTAGGGTCTGGGGCGGCTTTGCTCCTTGGGATTTACATTCTGTAACTGATCTAACCATCTTTTTCTCCACCAAAACATTCTGGAGATGAATGCAGCAGGTCAATGACCAACTCAAAATAAAGTGAAGTATAAGGGTGGCTTAGTGTAAGTATGGACTAGAATCACATCTAAATCCCTTAATGTGGTTCAATTGAAACTATTCTCCAAAGAGGAGTGGACAACATTCATCAGTGATGTAAAATAGTTCTTGCTTGTTACTGTGAGCAAGCATCAGTTACCGGGGGTGGCACAACTAGTTATTAGGTTTAGAGGGCAAATATATTTTCACTTAGAGCAATGTTGGTTGCTGAAATGCAATGGCAGGCTATGTGACAAAAAACATAGGAAATTGCAGGATTAATGATACATACAGACAACACAGTGATTTGGTGATGTGTTTAATTTTCTTTATAAATGATTATATCCTCTGTTACAGCCTCTAAAACATAAACATGAATCGTTATGATTCAACAAAATTAAGTTGGAACTGTGAAGGAAAGGCATTGCCCCCATCATCAGCAACTAAAAGCAGCAGGGAATGGGCTTCATGATGACTTTCATTGTTTTCCATGCATATATTTCCTTGACCTTGCATAATTTAAAAATATTGGACTTATGACATGATTATGGTTGTTGCTTTACAAAAAACACAAAGTGCAAGCAATTCTTGCACCTAGTGAAATCCTCTCTGGGGAAACCCAATGAAACGACAGAAATAACTTAATTTATATTTTTTAAACAAATATAATTGCTGTGGAATCTCTTTTGGGAAAATACACAGAACTCTTGAAAACACATCCCTAATTATTAGGTATGTTAAATAAAATGTTTTTTTTAATAAACAAACAAAGCAGTTCCCAAAGATCCCATGAATACAAGCAAAGAAAGAAGCTCTGATTCAGCAGGACATATTTTAAGTGGTGTAATTACATGTAGACGCTAGAGGGCAGCACAGTCCCTCTATATCTTAAACAACAAAGCAAAGAAGACCCTTTGGTAAAAAGATGCACTTTTTTCACTAAAATGCAAAATCAGTTTTAATGGAAATTAAGACCCACACCATTAACTTGAACCTCAAACAACTTTCTAATTTATAAATTCTGGAAACAAGATTCTGATCAATTCAAATCCCGCCATCTCTCAGACACTTGCAATAACAAAAAGTCAGTGGTATTTAGTCCTTCCAAGGTCTCCTTCAGGCTTTGATTATGTCCCGCCCTGAACAGTACCTGCTGTCCCATTGATTTCGTCAGTGGCATCTGCAGTTTAAGGAGTAGAAAGAATTAGATTAGTAGTGTGCAGGGCTATGACTATGAAACAGCTGATTTGCATATTAGCAGGTAAAGCAGCATGAGCCTGTGCAAAGTAAAAACTGTTACTTAAAAGAGTATTGAACTAAAATGTTAATGTTCAAAGGTTTTGTTCCCACTGGTGTGGAATATTAAAAGTTATCTTAATTTACATTGGTCCCACCTTTGAGGCCATCTTGCTGTGGTTCCTGACCAGCAGTTTGCTCCACAGCCTCATTTGTCTCTTCCTCTTTACTCTTTGTTTTTGGTTTCTTTGCAACAGGTGGTGGCACTTTTCTTTCCGTCTTTGACTCTCCTTCACTCGCTACCTCAGTCACAGAAAAATCTTCTACGTTTTTTACATTTTTCTTGTCCTCTTCCTTCTGCATTTTCTCCACTACTGCCTTTTTGTTGCTTTTGGAAAAGATAAAGCTTGCAGTGCTGGTTGGTGACTTAAAGTCCAGAGGCGACAAAGGTGAGAGGCGAGAAGCAGGACCCTGTTTTGATCTAGCAGCTGTCCTGAGGCGGATAGCCTCTTGCAGGTTCATGGAGCCAGAGGACGTTGTTGCAGGGGGAGACTTTTTCACTGGAGAGACAACGGATGATAAAGTTGTTGATGGAACTACAGCAGGTTGAGACTGAGTCAGAGTTGGTTGGTTAGTGATAGTGGCAGGCAGAGAAGTGGGTGTGTTAGAGGTCATGATCAGAGATTTTCTGATGGGCTTCTGAGGAGCTTCGCTGGTTGAAGATGAGGTTACAAGCTCTTTGTCTGGGAACTGTGTGCTCGCTGGGGCCTCAGGTTTTGGTTGCTCTTGAGGTTCAAGTGGTACAGAACCGTTTACGGAAACAGGTTGGACCTTCTGCACAGAAGATGGGGTACCACTGGACACTGACTCTTTGTTTGCATCCTTGGCGGCTTCAGCTGGTTCAGGGCTGTTGTTGATGGACTGTAGCTTTATTTTCTGGGCAAAAGATGGTGATGCCTCCTCCTTTACACCTGTGGTAACTTCAGTGGGTTCAAGGCTGTTGTTCACTGACCGAAGCTCAACCACCGGCAGAAGTGATGATGTTAAACCAGAAGAGGATTCCTCATGGACACCTGTAGAAAAGGCAATCTCTTGAGATTCAGGAGGTTTTGAGCTGTTGTTGATAGTCTGGAGCTCTGAAGTAGAATTGGACACCAATTCCTCTTTTGCATCCTTGATGGTTTCGGCTGGCTCTGGGCTGTTGTTGGTGGAGCGTAACTTGACCTTCTGGAGAAAAGATGGTTTTGGATCCTCTTTCACACAGCCAGCAAATTCTGGAGGTTCAGGACTGTTGTTTACAGACCGAAGCTGGACTATCTGCAGAAGTGATGACGTAACAATGGAAGGGGGTTCCTCTTGGACATCTTTGGAAGAGGCCTGCTCTTGAGTGTCAGGGGGTTCGGGGCTGTTGTTAACAGAGCGAAGCTTGACCATTTTTAAAAGAGAGGGGGTGATAACAGTAGTTTGTTCCCTATTTATATCTGAGTCTCGGGTTGTTGCTTGCTGTTGGTTATCTATGCTGATAGGATGGTTATTGCTTGCAGGAACTTGTGCTGGGAAAGGTGGAGGCAAAGGAATGCTTAAAGGATGAGCAGGAGCAAGTTCTTCAGTGTCATTCCGTGAAGGCGCATTTCTGAACTCAGACGGTGGTAAAATTGGTGCCTCATCATTTGCTGAATCATCAGTTGAAAGTTTGAGCTGAGGCTGTGGAATACTCTGATGGGGGGTTGAAATACTGTTTGGTAATGCTTTAGTTTCAGGTGCTGGTTGGATGTTCTTGTTTGGAAGTTCCATCTCCTGCCTTGGTGGTTGGAGCTGTGTTGGTAGGGGTGGTGGAGGTGGAATACATTCAGTATGGTTGCTTAGAGATGTTGCCTTTTCAGTGGACTGAGGTGCGTCTTGAGTGTGTAGAGTCAAGTCTTTAAGAGGCAGAGTAGAAACCTCTACATCAGAGGGAGGATATGGAACTTCTTGAACTGGTAAAGCAGATACTGAAGACTCTTTTGTTTGGAGAGAGACCTTTTCAGTCTCAGTGGTTGGTAAAGAGGGAGCTGTATAAGGTGGGGGTGGGGGGATACATGGTAATGTCACCTTCAAAGGTTCTCTTACTTCTTGTCTAATCAACGCAGCTTCAGATGATAAATTCATGGCGGAAATGGGAACATTTTTGGACGCTTGAGAAGCTAAATTCAGACTCTCCTCACCAAAGAACGGGGGAGGTGGAAGTGGAAAATCTAGTGCATCGGTTCCACTAATGCTAACCTGAGTCATTGGCGGGGGAGGGGGAGGCCAGGACGATTCAGGCGAAACAACTACTACTGACCTGGACGTTTCAGTGGTCTGAATGGCGGTGGATTGGAGGGGACCATCCACCATTGGGGGAGACGGGGAGGAAGACAGTAATGTATCAGTGTTTGACATCTTCTCTGTAGCTTTACTGGAGATTTCCCGACCTTTTTCTTCTCTCATTAGTGCTAGCCTTTCCTCACGCTTACCTACAGCCGTCACCAACATCTGATTTAAAATATCACATCCTCTCACTTTCTCTTCTTTACTGTTGTCTTTCACATCCCCATTCTGAGAAACTCTTTCAGTCTTCTCATTGTGGATTTCTACATTTACATTCCCACTTTCTTGAACTTTCCTTGCCTCTAGCGATTTATTTACAGGCTCCACTGTTACCGCTGCGTTCTTGTGCTTTCTTTCCAACACAAAACTTTTCACAGATCCTTCTCTAGACACAGAGGGAGTCTGTCTCTGCTGTCTCCTGTCCTTTGGATTCTTTTTTATGATTGCATAGGTGTTGTCCGGAGCAGGGGGTCCCAGGAGTAACTCAAATGTACGTTTATTGTGAGCCCATACCTCAGGGGGAGGAGGAGGTGGGGCGTGGACTTTGGGTGGGGGAGGGATGTTAAAGAGTTCTCTCAGGGTCTGAACAGATGGGCTGGTGCTAACTGTGTCCTGTTTAGGTTCCCAGGTAGATTTATCATTTTTAGCAACCTCTGGGTGGGTCGTGAGGGATGAAGGCAAACTAGCAGAGGTAGACCCAGTGAATAACTTTTGAAGCTTTGTTAAGAACCCCTTCTTGTGCTTTGGAGATGTGCTGGGAAGCTGTTTCGGCGATGTTCCATCTTGGCTGGAGTAACCACTGGACGGAGACAATAATCTAATGTGCTGGTTCTCTTGGAACTGTTCCTGCTTTTCTTCTGAAGCTTCTTTGCGATCTGTCACCGCATTCTTTTTTGACTCCTCTATCTTTGGTGCTTGTAGCTGAGATTTTTGAAAAGTGAATGATGCTGAGTCTGTGGAGTCATCAAGAGAGCTGGTATCTCCATGATAACCAGGGCTATCTATACATTTGGATGATGTAGAGTTCTCGTTCTCCCCTTCTTTAATGATGACTGATGGTTCGACCTCAACTTCTGCCAAATCCCGTGATCTTTGTTTCATCTTACTGTGCAGGGAATAGGATCGGCTTGGAGGAGGTGGAGCTCTTTTGGGTTTCATGACAGAGAGGCTACGCACAAACTGCCCATCTTTCTGCTCTCCTTTAATTATGACCTTGGTGTTGAACGAGCCAATAGCAAAATTGTTATCAACCTTTCCTTCCTTCACAGAAGTAACATCATTAGGCATATTTTGTCTAGGGGCGCTGCTTCTAGAGATGGTTGAAGAGTCAGATACCAGGGTCTCTGAAGATCCTGACGTGCTCCAATAGGAGGCATCAGACAGATTTGGTCCATTGTAGCGGGAGGCAGAGGTGATGTTGGAGGATGTGGTTCTGGATGATGAGGCTCTAGAAGAAGCACGGGAGGGAGCTGGGCTGGACAACACCAGGCTGCTCTTGCTGACTGTGCGCACACTGCTGCGACTGCGATTACGGCTGATTTCCACCACGTCAATAGAGGGTGGCAGCACAGCGTTTGGGATAATTTTGGACAAGTAAACAGCCTGGGGTGATATGGTCATGACGGGGCTAGGTGGCTTCTGTTGGAGGCTGGATGCAGTAGTCATCCATGGTACAGCCAATGACCGAGGCCTCCGCTCATGTAGAGAGTGAGAGTGACTGATACGGTGCAGCAGGGCCAGGTCATCCCTGTGAGCAGCATGGGAGGCGTTCAGCTGGGCCACTTTCTCTTTACTAAGTGGATGGATGATGTTTGTGGGTTTAGAGCTAGCACCGGATTTTTTCGATGATTCTGCTTCCTGCTCTGGCCTTTCCGTCACAGGGCTGTTATCAGTATCTCCGTTGTACACCTGCTCTTCATCCAGCTGCTGATCTACCGTCCAGCCAACTCTATCTAAGCCTGATGGAGATTTAAAGAAAATCCAAAATTATAAAAAGGCATAAGAGTAAAATCTAACTTATTTAAAAGATTAGCTGCATACCAAGCTCTTTCTGAACATGTCGTGGAATCCCTGCAACTGTCCGCCGGTGACGTCTTCTTGTCTTGCTCTTTTCTGACTTTTTACCTGAGTTTAGTGGTCTGAATGTTGATCCTGAAAAGCACAAGAAAGACAAGGAATTCAAACATGAATAGATGCTTTTATGTTCCCAAAATAATATATTTAAATGAACTAAGCATATTATGAAAAAAATGGAATTGACCTAACTAGTGACTACGCAGTTAGAAACTCAAAAACAAAAAAAAGGGTTTTCCCTAGTCAGTGATCCATCCACAACAGCTGCCAGGTCACACTGACAAGCTTCTGTGTTGACACCATAGCTGAGAAGAAGATTTTCAGTCTAAGCGAGACGACTAAATAGGACAAGGAAGCACATATATATATGTGGCTATTTATAAAACTATTCTTTATGGCACAGTCAGCCATGTCTGGAGATCAAGCGGCAGCTTGTCGATAGTGGTCGCTAGGGAGTCGTCATCAATAAAATTTCAGGAAAAGAGTTTAGACCAGGAAAACATAAATTATTAAATAAAACTATCGAATAGCATTTAATTTCCCAATATTCCCTTTCCATTTTGGATTTATTAGAGGTTAGTTTTTTGGTGTAGGCCTCAAATCATACATTTCGATTGGTTCAGTGCACTGGCTAAATGAGTTTTGTATGCAACTTAAATGTTTTGCTTCCATGTGATTTCTTGCTCCTCTCTAATTGTCTTTTGTGATCAGCACTTGTGGCAAATCAGCATTTTCTTTTCAGATTAATCAAAGAAATCCTTCAATGAAAGTTTCAGCCTAGAGGTTCAAGTGTTAATCTTGTCATGTGGTATAAATATTTACATCACATCACCTTGCCTGGTGAGTCCAGAGCGGGATGATCTTGCAGACACTGATGACTGTCTCGAAATGACAGATGAAGAATCAGGAATGGTGCTGTCTGTCACAAATCCCCCACTTTCCCCGTCTGTTTGGACCGTCACAGTGGACTACAAAAAAAAAAAAAAAAAAAAGAATAATTTAGCATATCATTAAAGCACTTGCGTTTAAAACCGTGAGATGTGCACCATACTTACAACTGTGCTTTCATCATCTTTATACTCCACTCCATTACCATTTTCTGGGGGAAAAGAATGAAAATGTCAAGAATCAGTGCAGATTCTTACAATTAATAACATCCCTTACTGTAAAATGGTCAACACTAATATGTTGCAAACCTTCTTGCTGCATCATTTTCAGCCCTTCGAGGGCCTCAGTGTGGAGGTCCTCCACGTACTTGGACCTGCTGCTCTCTATAAAGACGTTCTCCATGAACTGTGGGGGAGCTGGAGTCTTGTCATCATCATCTATCTTTGGAGCAGCTTTGTGGAGAGAAAAAGTAAAACTGAATCAGCAGACATAAATTCAGAGCTTCTGCTGGAAAAACTAACAAAACAGACAGAATGAATTCAGGAGCACAAATATATCCGAGTGTAAATTGAACAGGAAGTCCTCTAACTGATCTAATAAATATGATAATGAGTACCAAGCACATTTGCTTTTCTCATGAAAGAATATTTAGAATAGTGCTATTGATATAAAATCTACCCAAGCTGGTAAAAATCCAAGTGACATATATGGAGTAATTAAAGCAATTACAGAAAGCACAACAACTGTAAGCCATTAGTTACCCAATCCCTCCCCGTCTCATATATTCAGTAAAATCTTAAGATTTAGTTCTACGCTGACAGTCTTTATAAACATCACTGATATACCAAAATAGCACCAGAAGCATCCAGGATATTATCATAGATCTCTATCAAAACCAATAAAACCTGAAATTTGTAAATTAATTTCAAACATATAGAACATTATTTCACCAACTGGTCATAACCAACCAGGTGCTCTTTGCAAGACTGCAAGATGAGCCTTTAAAATACTTTAATATGGCAACAAAAAAAAACAGGCTGCAATGATCCAAAGAATCTTTTTATGCCAAAGAATATTATGGCTGATGGGTGCAGCCTCTGTGGTAAATCCCAAACCTGACAGATAGTAGCACCCAAAATGCTAAAGGACTGGTGACATACCTGAAGGACGACTAAACACAGCAATTCAATTAGATATTCCTATTAAAAATAATATTAAGGACATTTGAATTTGGGTTCAGGAAGAAAAAAAAAGGAGAAGAGCTCAGTCGTTTAAAATTCTATTAAAATTCAGATAAAGAACAGATTTGAAATGTTTTGGTGGCTAATCTCAATGCACCAGAGAGGCTATCAGAATATTTAAGAGTTGGAGACAGACAGTAGGTCAAACTTTAGACGTTTCTCCAGACAGAAGACCTATTGAGGCTGTCAATAACAACCAAAGCTACTAGAGTCATTTGCTTGGGGGAATTATTTGAATTTTTCACAGGCATAGGATTTTAATGTCAAGAGCACTGTTGAAAATATGTGATCAACAATTATGCTGCACATGGGATTAAACTGATGGGATTTCTCACGAAGGGATTATAATATCAGAGATCTACTATCAGGAAACGTATGCAGACGTTGTTTTGATCTAAAGAATGAAGAGAACATCCAATAAACTACCTCACAGTCAATAACACATAGTTATACATAAAAAAACAAACAATAAATATGATAAAATGTTAAATACAAATAAGAAAAAAGTATTTAAAAATACACACACACACATTATATATATATATATATAT
>JAUZNJ010038579.1:0-11042 GCA_034780135.1 Jordanella pulchra
TTGACCCAGCAGATTTAGTCACATTTTCAGCAGACCCATAATAAATTTATGAAAGAACCAAACTTTATGAATGTTTTACACTCTATCACAGAAAAATAAGACTTGTAGAAGTTATTGGAAACTCAAGACAGCCATGACATTATGTTTTTTACAAGTGTATGTAAACTTTTGACCACATCCTGGATAAGGTGCTTATAATAATGTGACTCTGACTTTGCTTTTAAAGGCAAATTATTTTATGAAGCCAGTTAAGTTTCAGAGTTTAGTCATGGTTGCTGTTTACAGCAGCCATGATTAAACTCTGAAACTAGAACTCTTGGCATTTCTTTATTTTCTAAAACAACCATTCTTTGTCATCTTTTTGGTTATGATTTAATCTGTTTTGCAAAAATAGATTGTAATTGTGGCTCATTTTTGTTTACAAAATAACCCAAAGCCAGAATAAGTATAAAGCCTATGTGAGGATCATTATTCATGTCTTGCCAGAGATTCTCTGTTATAGTTAGGTCTGGACTCTGGACCTTTTTAACAAATGAATGCCTCTGATCATTGCAACTCCAGTGTAGGTTCTGTTACGGTCCTGAGAAAAGGTAAATCTCCATGTAAAATATTTTCTTATGAATGGCATCCACAGAACTTTGTGTTCCTGCCACAATGCATCACTGCTGGGAGCAGTGTTTTTGGTGTGAAATAATCTCCACATTATTTTTGCACATAGTCCAAAAAGTTTCATTTTGGTCTTATCAATTTTTCTTATCTTTTTTCGTGAAACATAAAAAAGCATTTATCATTTGCCCATTATTAATCACAAATGACTTCAACTATATTGATTTACCACATCAAGTCACACCATGACACTTGAGATTCAAGTGTCATAAACACTTTTGTACTTTACTGTCTCAAACTTGGGACACATCAGCAATAACATAAAGGATGGATGGATGGATGGATGGATGGATGGATGGATGGATGGATGGATGGATGGATGGATGGATGGATGGATGGATGAGTGGGTGGGTTCACTCATCTTAGCACTGTGTTAAAATGCAGTGCATTACCAAATGTACTTTATATGTGACTGCAAGATGTACTGATATTTATCATTATGCTGATGAGTTGCATCTTATACATGAGATAAATAAAATTGTAATGGATCTATAAACAATTTTGAGTAATCACCAAAGTAATTACCAAATGTACTATCATCCTTATCAGAGTCTTATTAATTATAGCTGAAGTATAATTAACAATAACCCTGTGCATATAACAGTCTTATTTTCCAACTCCTTTCATTTTGTCCAGGAAGCCGATCCGTCGTATCCTTCCTATTGAAAGTGGGGCAGATCTGAATGTATACATCAATAACATAAAGGATGCATTCCAAAAATGATAAATGCTTTTTTATGTTTCATGTTAATATAAGATATTCCTCGTAAGGTGCTGTACATGCTGCAACAATGTTTGTTCAATGTAGATAAAAAGCGAATTATGTCATTTGGTCTGTCTCCTATCCAATATTCATTTCATAGCACAAAGCAGAAATAAAATATATTAACCAGGGAAGAAGAAATAAAAAAGAGAGTATTGGGTTCCTATTTGAATCCTTCTAAATCAGTACATGGCCAAGTTCAGTACAGTTACTTACACTTCTTTAATAAATCGTTTAGATTAAAACTGGGTTTCGATTAGGATAACATTTTCTGTACACTTCTTTCTTAGTCATACTGAAATAACCTGAAGTTTCCCAGCTGGGATTTTTTATTTCCAACTGTTAGAAAATGATTATAAGATTTGCAGATATTTTCTTTTTATTTGCAAAAGCCTAGTGACAAAAAAAAGAAAATCCTGCAGACAGATTAAATTAGAATATCATAGTTCTGCAAAGGTCAACTGTGACTAAAAACCTGAACAGTCTCTGCTCTCTTCTCAGGCAGCAGGTGAGCAGCACCATTAACTTAAACACTCTGAGAATGAGAGAGATTAGCCTCATGTTAATTTTTGCAGCCATCCTGAGCTGCAGACAGAATATTAACCAGGCTCAGGGTTTTAGAAAGTGTCCTCTTTAGGTGGACTGTAAGCATACTTTGAATAAACCCAGACGGCTTTGTGTTAATATTGTTCTCTGTATTATCCTCCTTTACTTCTCCTCACTGTAGAAGAAGTGTTGGCCCCGGTGCCCAGAGGCCTCACTGACATCCTTTATTATTTATGAATCTGATTAATAATCTGCCACCCTGCTGCAGGAGAAGCTGAGATCCATAAGAGGGCCCAGAAGAAAAGGAGTGCTGGAGTGTAATTCAAATTCAACGTGCTATAAAGAAGAAAAGGAAAGGGCTCATCATCTCCCAGGAGCTTAATGAGAATAAAAGCTGAGACAATGCTTCTGGAAATCCCACACTCAACTCGGTAAGCTCATTTTTTTATAAGGTTTCACTTGGGGTGGTGCTTGGGGTTTAAAAACATTGCGATAGAAAGGGAGGACAAGATGCATCATAGCAGACTGAAATTCCAAACTTGATTGTTTCTGGAAGATGATTTTCTCCAAAATACCTTAACTCTTTAAACAAGCGTTGTAGCCTAAAAGTGTATGTTCACTCCAGCTTGAAAATTATGCTTCTGTAAAAATACGTCCATTGGGAAAATCTAAATAGTATCTGTGTTTTATATAAATGTTGTACAACTGTAAAAATTAGGGATACATGACTAATTTAATAAAAAAATAGAAATCAGAAAAAATATATATTTGTGTTTCTGTTCTGTGTTTTGGAGTAATCTATTATCATCCTCTGTTATCATGCTGGCTCCTGTTTTCAGTTAATCATTAATCATATTTCTTAAAGGTGTACCTGCAGACTATTTGTCACCGTGTTTGCTCTTCAGTCCTGCAAAACTTGAAAACCTGTTCAAAGAGCAACACTGGACATGCCTGCTATAAATCTAGTTTGAATGTTTGAAGGGGTTGAAATATTTTAATAATTGCTTAAACCTGATATCTTACCATGTTCTTTGATGTAAACTAGCTCATTTTTCAGAATTATTATTTAATTGTAACCCCATCTCTGCTCTCTACAGCAAAACATATCTGAGATGTTTTCCTATAAGTTTGACCAATAGCCTTGCATATTCCTTTGGAAGGTGATTCTATTTCCACCCCTGCTTCCCTTCCCCTCATAAAGCTTCCTGAAAGCAATGGTTTCTGTGCAAGCCTACATGTGCAGAGCAAGCGGTCTGTGAATAGAGAGCATAATTGCATTGATTAAGTGTAATGTTGAATACTATACTAATTATGTAGCCAATATTACATTGTTAGACAAATCCCCTTTCATTGCCATCTATAGTTAGCTTACAGTTGAGAAACAACACTGGTTTTACACGCAATATACAGAATGTCTAGAACAAACTAGACCAAATATTCATCAATGTGAACCCTTACAGATTCCCCATCGTTTAGGTGCATCTTTTGCTCCAAATTATACTTTTAAGTTGTAAACATCTCAAGACATGTTTGATAGAAAGTTTATACTGCCTAAATTTTCTTTGAGAAGTAGAAACACTCTTAGTTGAAAATCTGCCGAGTTGTCCATCCAGAGAGAGTTCAAAGCTACGGTAAGATTCTTATTTGAAAGAAAGTGTGAAGCGCAATCATCAAAACTTGTCACCAATCTTGCATTTAATTTACTGGGTCAGTCTTGTGTTCAAACACAGTTAAGCAAAGAAGGAGGGTGCTTAGTAGCGGTGGCTACAGCACAGGGGGGAGCAGAACTGGTGCAGATCTTTTATCGTATGTGTTGCGACTTCAGAGCTCCGATGCTTGCTGGTATATTTAAATTCACAATGTTTCTTTCACAATAAAGTCCAAAACGGTAAGGAGTCGAACTTCAAGCTTATGTGACTCGCATGATGGCAAATGTTACTCCAAGCTAACAGCTAAAGTTAGCTTAGAGTTTGGGGGTTCTTGTAGTTTTAGTCAGCTAATTTATGTCTTTGAATATGATAGAAGCAATAACATATCACATGTAACAAAATGTGATATAAACATATAAAAAGAATTTTTTTAAACACCACCGGTGTCTTATTGAAATAGGTTTTTTCTATAGACTTCCTTTCTTTTTTCTTTTTTAACACAGCTGTCTCTTCTCTTCTCTTCTGACAGTTCTCTTGCTCTCCTTTCTCTCCTCCACATCAGGTCATTTTTCACACATGTCATCCCTGGGATGTCACACCTGAGCAGCGTCTCTCTCAGCTGAAGATCTATGAGTGCTGGATTTCATATTTTCAACTTATTTACCTCATCGTTTGTTTTCATTTTTTCCTCCTCACAGATGCGGGTCATTTGACAGTTTAGAGTCGTTTTCAAATCTCCGCCACAGAAACACTCATACATTATAACTCTGCCTCTCCTTCCCCACCTCGCAGGCTATGAAGAGAGCAGGAGGAAATATGTTTCTGCCACATGCTGATTTACAGCAAGCTGCCGGTGGAGGCTGAGAGATATTTGTTTCCACACGGCCGCCGGTGAGTCAGATGGCAACTGTTACTGGGTCTTCATATCCTCGACACCGTCTGATGAGCTCCAACATCCACATATGGAGAAAATCGCAGATATTATTTATCAAAACAGAACAAAACAATATGTCTGGCTCAGCTGCGGAATAACTTGAGCACAGGTGGTTATATTCAGAATAAAAATGGGAGTTGTCGAAAGCAAAAATGTTTGATCTTGCCAACGAATATCTAGGAAACGGCAAGAATGCTGTTTTTTTTTAAAAAAAAAGAGCCTTCCCTTTTCACCAGAAAATTTTACTGGTAATATAAAATAGAATTAGCAAATAAGTTGAGTTGTAATTTTGTCATAAAATGCAGATGATTTAGTACCTGATAAAATGCAGCATCTGAGCAAATAAGCCTTTAAATGATTTTTCCAGTGAAGTAATTTACTTTAAGACAAGTTATGGCTTTCAGGAAAAAAAAAAGATCATGTGATCTTATTATCTGTAACTCTTTTTATGCACTCAGGCTGCACTGCCATGAACTGCCTTCTTTTACGACGTGGACTGAAGTCTGCAGGTTTGTAAAGCCTTTTCTCCTGGAAGTCAGCAATAAAAAGTTAACAATGTGCCAGTGATAAATGGGCGCAGTAAGAACATGATGAGGTTCACTGTGATATTCCCTTCTATAACAGCCTCACATCAGTGTTTACAACAGCAGCGTCAGCTAAAAAACTGTGGTTCAACCGTGACAGAAAACCATCAATTTAGGTCCACAATGTAAGAGAAACTGAAATCTGTTGGTATTTCCTACATTATATGCCAGTTATCAAACTGAAAATATCTTAGTATTGATTAAACCTAATATAAAACATTGAGGTTACTGTGGCTTTAAATTAAGGGCAAATAGCAAACACGATTGCTATATTAAATGTGTAAAGATGAACTGTAAACTGGATTAAAAACAATAGATTTAACAACATCCACACATCACCCCCTTCAATGTCACCTTAAAAGGTAAATTTCCGTCTAAACCATTGGTACACTAATAGAGCAGAATCTGAATGGTGTTTCATTCACCACTGTGAACCAGCAGCAGAAGCACCATTTAAAAGTTCGGATATTGTGGGGGCTAAAAGACACCTATTTGCCGATCCCAATGCACTCCACTACGCACCAAAATATTTAAGCTTATAAAGATTATGTGTCAAGAGAAACAGAATAAAAACCTAAACAATCAATATTTCCTTTACGTATCTCTCCTACTGATCTAGTGGATTCATTGTAACTAGAAGCTTCACTTGAACCAGCAGATGAAAATGTTTTCTCCCTAGAGCAGTTAGGATCCTTTTCATAGCATATAATTTATAATATAACTTACCTTTTACTGTGATTTATGCTGTGTATCTTAGATGTTATAGGATACATCACATCTAGGCATATGGTTATTTATGTGGCAAAAATAAAAAAAGATAATGTAATGTAATTTTTTTGTCATTAAATATTTAGTTTTTCAGAGAGTAGGGGAAATTATTCATATTTCTTTACTAAATCTACTACCTTATATCTATTTTTTATTTATTACATTTGGATCTAATTTAAATGATCCAGAAAGCATGATAATTAAATTGTCCATGATCAGGATGTTCTGAAGAAGCTTCTAAGATTTCCATGATCTGAATTTCTGAGTGCTTCCAGCCTTTACACAGTCATCAATATCCTCCCCAAACTTTCAGACGTGATGAGAAGTTTCTTCGTTTAATATCAAACAATTTAAAGGAAGTTAGTTTAACCACCGAGAAATTTATAAATTTGTCTCAGCGACAGAGACTAACAAAAGATGCATACTCTAAGGCTTCCTATCCGCAGCCATCTGGATGGGAGATTGGCTGTTAAACAGTGATTCCCCGCTGACTCTTCATATGAAACTTTAATTAATGGGGAGATTGTGTGATCACGGTGTGATGAATCATTGGCCTAAGAGGCTAAACAACAAAACCTTCCAGCTTTGCTCAGGGAACCATCATGGAAGCACCCATGGGTCTTCAAGAAAAGATGATGAAGACAAAGTTGATGTGATGCCCAATCAGTCAATCAGTTGTCAGCAGCTAACCAATACCATTACTAGGATTTTGCATCATGAAGGCATAACAACATGTGAATTTTGCTTATAAAGACAAGTAATAAAAGGCTAAATGTTGTTAGTGGGGAACAGTATAGAATTCAGTCACTTTACTTGAAACATATACAGGGTAGAACACAGTTAATTCTATTTCCAAAATTAAACAGGAGTCCTGGAAAATTCAAAAAATAAACTAGAGTCTGATGCGACTGCATGAGTAGTTCATTACAATGGGTGCTACCGGCTGTTCATCTGCACAAATCTAAAAATGATTTGTTACGTTTTTTGTCAGAATTACCTTGTTTGATTATGTTTCACTTGAAAAAGCTTATGTTTCTTAATTAAGACATGTGCGGTGTACTGTATTAAACGTCACATGCTGACATGAGTTTTAAATATTGATGCACAGCCTGATTTATTTGCTTGTCTATGTACTATATTCATTAATATAGATTTGTAATTGCAAAAAAGTGTTAGAAACACATTCACTTACAGCCAACATGGCTGTATCAGTTACTTTTAATCCTCTGTGAAAAGCGTACGCTTTAATGGTGCTTTTTCTATTGTACCTTTACTAACTTAAAAAAAGATGTCTGTTATGTCTGCCATAATATTTACTGATCAAGCAAATTGCCTTATTAAATGCGTCAGGTAATGTCATTTAATAAGGCAGCGTTAAAACTATCTTATGTTTGTTGGAGCGTTCTTGCAGTTGGCATAATTTAAATTACATTATAGACTGGATTCACATTTTTTCTACCACACATTTAACATGTTAGACAGAGGACGCAAAATTAAGCCAGACATAACAAGGAACAATTTAAAGATTTGCTCAAAGATTTTGGCAGATGCTGCACAAAACTGTTCAGCAGTGGAGACAGGGACCTCTGAGAAGGTGAGATGGGGTAAGTGGCTTGATTGACTCTAGATTTTAACAGCTCAACCACAAAAAAGGAAATGACCTTGTTAGGACCTGTGTGGAGGGAAAGGAGGTTTTTGGTTCCTCTACTGACCTCAGAGCAGTATTAGGGATAGGTAGAGGCAAAGGGATAGGGTTTGTTGGGGAGAAACAGGGTTAGAATCAGGCAATCATGCAGGGAAGTGTTGCAAAACATCTATTAACCAAGGGCTTTCGATAATCTTAATTCTGCTTGATAAATACAACTGACAGTGAGTATATCGTAGCAAACACTGGAACACCCACTTTGGCTCAGAGTTGAGCTATAAATGTTTTGGCCAGAATATGACTAAAATGTGACAAGTCATGCTAGATGCAACAGGCCCTCTGTTGTGTACCTTACAACACTAACACAGTATTTCAAGCATAAATGAACTGATGATGTGAATAATGATCAGCTTTAGAATGTTAACTAGTGCAGTTTCATTTCATTCTCATAAAACATTTGTACTAATTACATTTGTTATACATTCCACTCACAGAAATTACATACTTAACCTTCAATGTGCTGTGTTGTAGGAAATAACTCACCTTTTGTCGGGAGTTTCTCCCAGTCCTAGAAAGCTGCAACAATCTGGAGTGTCACTATTGTCAAATTGCAGGTCTATCTCAAGCCTTCTATTAATTAGTAATGTTATTAAAAAGCAGTTTCAACAGTTAAATACCTTCTTATCAATGACCAGCTGCGTTAATACCTCCGAGTCAAGCTTAAATGCAAAAGATGTACAAGGTTCAATGCAGCAAGAACTACAGTGCTGATATTAAAGGACTTCAATGACTACAGACTAAAATTTATGATGTTTCAGTTTGTTGTCTTGTTGCTACGTATGGTATACAACTGTAACTGTCTTGCCTAAGTTTTATCTATTTAAATAAAACCCTGCTTTCATACTTTTGGATGATGAGCTGTCTTTAACTAAATCTTTCATCAGGGACACAAATCTCTGGTTTTAATCTATAATCAATGGTCGGAGGTTGTATAAGTGACAGATGCATCGACTGCTAATTTAATGCCCCTACATATTCTGCAAAAAAGAGACTCATAAATTTGTTCTCAATGACAATGAACATGAGTATGAATGTTTTTTAGGAGTTTTTTTTATTTTTATTTTATCTGTTTCAAAATTATATTCCTAAATAATTTATTAAGATACAAAAAAATCAGATTTTTCTTACATATATGCATTTGGGAATCCAGCCCCATAGTCATTTTAAATAGGCCCGATATTAAACTAGACTTTAAGACAAGATGATTTGAACAAAAATACTGTATGTGCACAGATTTTGATTTAATTTAGTAAATGTTGTCTATACTCATTAGATAATCTTTGCTAAACCTAGCAATGTCTACCCTTCATTCATGTCACATGTGTATTTATAAGGCTTAATAATTTGTTGACTGTTGGGATGGAATTTAATGATCTGTCCAGAAATCATGTTTTTTAAATTATTTTAATCTAGCCCATTTTAAAATGAAAAAATGGAAAGAAAAGCAATGGTGTGTTCAAACAGAATAAAAACCCAAGAGTTGGAGCTAACTAGGGCCAATTGATTTTCCACATTCTCACGCTATAATTCCCCCTCTTGTATCCCATAAAATGTTGCAAAATTGTGGAAATGTCACAGATGTCATAAAGTCATTTTATGTTCTGCAGCTACAAAAGAAGTATAACAGTGGAAAGAATTGATGCCACCGCCTTTGGAAAAGTTCAGATCAATTTTAGAGCCTCCTGTTTGAAAAAAAAAAAGATAAAAGAAAAGTGGTGAGGAAAGATAAAATTATTTAATGGTTTCCTGAGGACCAGACATGAACCATGACTGAAGGTCTGAATTGAATTCAGTGAGCTGTTCTTCAGGTTAGGGCTGTTTCCTGCTGTCATTCGGTTGAACATTTTTAACTTCATTCATTCTGAGGTCAGAGACCGGGATAAGCTCAGTGATCACAACACGGTCAAGGTCTGCTGCCTCTGCCACCAAGTGACAGCTTTAAATCTAAATCTGGGCCTGGTTGTCGGTCACAGAGAAAGAGAGAGGGGACAGTATCAAGGACAACTGCTTCTTTTCTGGCCCAAATCATACAAAAGGAAAACTAAATTCAGAATAAAGCTATGTCTGGATTTTCTTCTGAGTGTGATGTGAAGGAAGGACAAGTGCCGAATCAAAACATGGGTCTGTTTCAGGAAATACTACAGGAAGCAATGATCAAATTTAACTTGACCAAATACCCTTTATTTAAAATAGATCTGCAAAGAATTACTGTAAAGTTGAATTTCCTGTCATTTCTGTCATTAATTTATGCTGTCATGACCCACTGATGGTAAAAACAAAAGCTTTTTTGTCTTTGAACATAGTAGGATAAATAAACAATACAAGAAAAGCCTCTTGCATTGAGCCATCAGAATCACAAGGGTTACAAGTCAAAAACTTCAAATTATAGACCCATAAGAAATGTCATTTGCATTGAACCAGGGGTCCAAAAGGCTTTGAAGACATTAGCAGGAAACTAACCCAAATAACAATGCGAAAGTTCTCACTTCAGGCTAGAGTATGTCTTGCAAGTCAATGACTGGATGTAATCAACTGGTTTTCCTAGAGGCCAAACCTTTAAGTGCCTTGAGATGACACATGTCACAGATTAAGGACCATGGGAGATGAGGCATTTGCTGTGGCTGCCCCCCGTCTCTGGAAAACTCTCCCGGATTGTTTGAGAGCTCCGCAACCACTGGTTCACTTCAAAAGAGGCTTAAAGACTTTTTTATTTAAGCAAGCCTATTCTGCCTCCACATGATTTTTATAATGTTGATTTTATCTATGATTTTAGTTGCACTGTGTAGCACTTTGAGATTTTTTTTAAATGAAAGTGTGGTACAAATGAAATTGATTATTATTATTATTATTATTATTATTATTATTATTATTATTATTATTATTATTATGTTGTATATTTGAATGTATAGGAAAGTATTATATAGCATCATAATAAAAAAGGTGTAATCTGGGCAGTCCTGATAGCTTCCTAAATTACTGGTAAAGACTAGGAGATTCAGCTAGAAACATGGAAGGAGGCTCCATCCTAAGGTGCTTTTTCCATCAGTGGAGGAATAGAGCTTCAGGCTTTGCCAGCCAAAATAATGAGTTTGTCTTTTAATGGTCTTTTAACTGGAGGATTCTGCAGTTCGTAATACCTGTTTGAAAATGTGCTTATTATAGGAGAGCATTGTACATTTATTTGAGTATTCTTTATATTCCCTCAATCAAATTCCCATAGAAAATGTGTGGGAATAACAATAAAGGTTTACAAACATAAAACCACAGATGTCAATGATTAATCTTCCTCATTGTCCAGGGTTACCTGTGGAGTACCACAGGGATCAGTGCTAGGTCCAATTCTCTTTACTATATTCAATTCAATTCAGTTTATTTATATAGCGCCAAATCACAACACATGTCATCTCAAGGCACTTCACAAAGACAG
>JAUZNJ010038580.1:0-11042 GCA_034780135.1 Jordanella pulchra
CCCCCCCCCCCCCCCCCCCCCCGTTCTGCTTCTGCCGCGCACCCACCCCTCCCCCCGCCCTCCATCCCCTACCCACACCCTTTATGTGTCAGGATGAAGGAGAGGCCAGCAGTGAATGGCAGGGCTGTGAGAGCTCGCTCCACTCAGCCCCACAGACCTTCTTTCTCCGTGTGTAATTTCCTCATACCATGCATTGACCAGAACACGCTAAAACACCTCCATTCATTTCTAGTATTGACAGGAGTCAACTGATAAAGACTGACAATGAAAAGAGAAAGAACAACGTATTTCCACACTACCTTACAAAAGCATTCATCACACTTAAAGTTGTTTCTAGTTTGGTATTATTAAAGGGCTGATATTTAAATGCACACATTTTTATTCCTTCAATCTCGAAAGTATAAGCAATCGTAGTACAGTAGACTTCTTTTTACACTTTTGAGTTAACAGGAAAATTATTTATTATTTGGAGAGGGGGATTCCTCTGCCATCAGCTCGTTTTACTGTTGGAATAGTTCAAAAACAGGCCTTTGTAGACATAAAAATGTCAATTTTGATCTCTTCCGACCAAAGCACCTTTTTCCATGCGTTTGCTAGGTCTCATGTAATAATCCGTAAATAAGACTTCTTGCGACTGTCTTTCAACAGTGATATTCTTCCTGCTACTCTTTCAAAAAAGCCAGATATCAGAGTGCAAATCTATTAATTGTTCAGACAAAATACCGTCCCAGCTGAGCTATCAACCTCTGTGGCTATTACAGAGATACTATGGGCGAATGGGCTGATTCCCCCATCATTGTTAATAGTTCTGTGAAAGATGTCCAAAGCTTGTAATTTAGTTAAATTCTACACCAAAATAATTAAAAATCTGAGTTGTCACCTACAATGAGGTAACGTTCCCTATAAACAATTAATCTACTTCATCAACAATCATCATAGTCAAGTTTTTCTGTCTACAAACTTAGAGATACGGTGCAGAACTACTTCATTGCAGCATGTAGCTCCTGTTTACTTCCAGGTTCCTAACCCAATCATATGAGAGTTCTCAGGGTTGCCAAAACCAAGTGCAGCGTTAGTGTTTTTTATTGTAGCAGGAGGGTGCAAACCTGGAAGCCAGCAAGGGAAACAGACAAGAAAAAGTCTCAGCAATATCTAAAAACCCTCGACATCTTTCAAAAGTAAAGGATTGGTTAAAGTTAGGGGTATCTGTATAAAAGCGGCCTGATTACAAATGCACAGCAATTTTTTTAACATTGTTTTATGTAAAGGATTTGAGTTCTACCTGATGTTTTTCTGACACATTTAATTCCCAAATAAAATACACAGAAGATCAAGTGGCAGGAAAGTTTTTTAAGCACTGCTAAAAGGCAGATGGGCCAGAACCAGAAGTAATTTGGACATTTTTTTATTTGGCGTTGAAATAAAAACCTTAAAATCAGTCTTGCTGACATGAAATCTCTTCCCACAGTTTTAGATAAAAAAAAAACACAACAAAACACACCACCCCCTTACAGCATACATAATTGGACTTTCCTGGCTAAACTCACAGAACAAAGCACTTCACTCCAAGCACACATTAGCTGCAATGCTGTTGAGCTGTTCATCCTCCTTGCTGCAGTCAGAGTGACATCGTAATAGCTAAATCTGCTTTGGTCTTTACTCTTTCTCTGGTATGAAAATGCGTTGCCCCGATAGGTACCAGGTTTGGCATGATTTATCCTACATATGCAACTTCACACCTTACAGATCAAATAGAAGGAAAAAAAGTGTTTTAGAAGTTTTATAAGTTGCAGATGTGATTTTTTTTTCTTACATCAGTTGCATTAAAAATAACTCAAAGATCAAGCTCCTCAGCTTTTACTCCAGCGACATGAGTCTCCTCCATTGGAAACTCATTATGTTAGCGCAGGCAGCGAGGGAGTCCTGTGGAAACTGTTGCATGCTGGTGAATGTGTTCACATGGTGGAGAAGGTCGGAGGTCAGAGTTTAAGGGAGGAACCGTGACATGTCTCTGAATCATTTTTATACAATGTTCTCTTAAAATGCTTTGAAATAAAAAACAAACAGTCAGCCACATGTATTGGCACTCCTCTTAAAGTTGTATTAAAAGCTTTAAAAAAAATGAATCTTTTACTGGAGCGGTATATTTTAACCCTGGATATTTAAAACATTCTTTTAAATATATTTATTCTCTTGATCAGAAATTATTATCAAACAAAACCACTGCATTAAGTATTATATTATTTTCCATTTTGCACATAGGACGTCTTTTTCTATAACATTACAGGGTCTCTGTACAACTCTTAAACCTGACAACATTTTCTTGCAGTCTTTAGACTGAGACAGTGGTGGGAGAAGACCCACTGTGCATCTGGGGAACCATATCTGAAATATTTTAGTCCTATGTTTTGGGTCCTTTTCCTGTTAAAAGCACCAAAACTTTACCAACATAATTATTTGGCGATCAGTCACTTCATTATAAATTTTATATAAACATTTTATCACTTTAAATATTAGGTTGGCCTTTCTCCTGCTATTATACTGCAATATACGTTTTCTTTGTTGTTTTCCTGTCATGTATTGTTTAAGTACAGCACTTTGATTTATCTTGTTACTAAAAAAAACTTTAGTAAGGCCTTAAGAAGCGAAAAGATTCTACAGCATCACGGATGTTCAATTATACTTAACATGTATTCGTCCTTTGGTTCATCCCATCTGGAGTATCTGTTTTTGAAAAGCTACATTTTCTGCTTAAAGTCCCAGTAGAGCTCAGCAAACTTTATGTTCACCTTTGTAATGGAAGGCAAGAAAACATTTATACAGTCACATTTCTTGCCTTAGTCAGCTTTTTACCACCTGAAGAACATTTCCACAATTATAGGATTAATGTCCAAGCAGGATTTGCAAAACCTCATTCATCCATTTATCTCTAGTGGAGTTGATTAGTGTAACATCGTCTTTATAGGTTTTCCTAAAACGTCCATCAGACAGCTGCAGCTGATCCAAAACAATGCTACTCGTGTTCTCACTAGAACTAAGTTCCTATGATCCACTTATCTGGAACAAAATTCCCAGAAGACTGTAAAAGTCCTGAAAGCCTGAGTTATTTTAAACCAAAGTTATAACCTATTTGTTTAGATCTTCTGTTGACTGTTGAAGTTTAGCTGTTACTTGAGGCATTAGCTCAAGTTTTTTGTCCAACCGTTTCATCTGTTTTACTCATGTTTTTATGTTTATTTGCTTTTACTCTTTTTCAATTTTTCCTCTATTTTATTGTCTAATTCATGTAAAGCACTTTGAATTCTCCATGTGTAAGCCTGCATTGCCTTGCAGAGCAGAAACTGATCTGAAATGACTTAAAATTGGCATATCTCCCCCTAATTTCAGCAGGTAAATAAGGTGGTTTGCCAATTAAATGAGTATTTTTACCTTTAAAAGAAGATAATTTTATATTATGCACTTGAACTAAAAAATAAAGTGATTTTTTCTTATTTATCTTATTTAAAATTTTTCTTTAGTAATTTTTATTCAATTTTCTTACCTGCTTAAACCCGCACTAATTTTAACTTTTCAACCTTCATAAAATATTTTCATGACTTTTGTAATCATGTGTCGAGTTACAACTAGTAGATTAACACCTCTGTTATGGCCCATGGGGATCTGTATCAATTTCCCCAGTAATATTCCAGTGGAAATTACATTTTTCTTATTTTCACCATCATCATATGACATTTTTTCACTACAGTTAGAATTATTACCTCATCCCTATTCATCTCTCATACAGCCACTAGAAACAGATATGTAGTTCAATCAGATCAGGATTTTTATACATGCCATCCACTGGTCCTCATGGGAAATGCTGTATTTTCTGAAGAAAGATCTTTTGTCCTCTGCAGCCAAAATTGGACAAAACTGAAAGTTCTTTAGAAGTGCTTTAAAAAAACTAATTTTGAGACTAATACTGTATACTAACTTATATGTTAATTTTTGCAGTGAAAATATAATTTTATTTCAAAGCTTTTTCATTCATTCCTAACAAGCTTGTGAAAAATAGGATTAAAATCTATTTTTAATGTTTCTTTTGGAACATTTAAAAAAATGAAGTTCAAATGCTTCTTGTTTCTTAATCCTTCGGTGAGACATGTATCTAATTCTATTGGTTAGAATTTACTGATTGTTCATCAGAGTAATTTAACTTCTGATTTTCTTGTCCACCAGCTGTCCAAGTTCACGTTCTTAAAGGAGACAAGGCAGGCGAGTGGTGGAAGTTCACAGTCAACATTATCTCTGTCTACAAACAAGGGGGACACCGTATTCGCCGTGGAGACCAGCTGCTCTGGGTACGCGCAAAGGACGTGGCCTGCAAGTGTCCCAAGATCAAACCTGGGAGGAAGTACCTGCTCCTGGGCAGCGATGATGACTCCCCAGGACAGAGTGGCGTAGTCGCCGACAAAGGAAGCCTTCTTATCCCGTGGAAAGACTTGTGGGGCCGTCGGCTGAGGAAGTTCCAACAGCGCGGCAAGAGGGGAAAGTGCTAAAAATGGGCCGTGTGTGAGAAGAGGAGGGAAATCAGTGTATGGGGTGGCAGCTTGCTGACGCCTCTGCTGGGATTAAATTTAGGAGAGAGGAAGAGGTTGATAATAGATGGACTGAAATAGGTATAAATAAAAAGGGACAAAAGTGAAGAGTAGGAGAAAAGGGGAGATGACCGAGTGCTGCTGCTCTGGGCTGGTGTTAAAGAGAAAAATGTTTTTAGGAACTTTTGTGAAGGAGCTCGTTCTACAGTTGTTCTGTTTCTTTGTCTTTGAGGTGTGTTATGTTGTGTATTTGCAGAGTTTGCACCTAATTCTAAAGACATGACTCATGCAAAACCTTTTATCCCATGATGTTGCTGTATAATACCGCACCCAAGCTCAGCTGTAAAGCTTCTTTTCCTGGTTCTCCAAGAAACTGTTTGGAGCTACAACACAGCATCCCAGGACTTTACCCAAACCCACCCTAAAAAAGGTTGCTGCTGCAAATCAGCCAAATTTTGTCGACTTTTACTAACAATTCAAACCTCTTCTAAGCTGCCATTTCAGAGTGCCATATTTTCCAGGAATTTCCTGATCACAGGAGTGTTACCTCATAAGCTTCTGGGAACTTTCCTTCCCCTTTTCCCTACAAGTCTCTGCTCATCTCTTTCCTATATTTCAGGTGCATTTCAATAAATAAAGTTTCATAAAAAAAGCTTTTTGATTTTTGGATATTGGATTTGTTCATTTTATTATCATAATTTACAGCCAATTAAGCCCAAAATTCAGTTCCTCAGAAAATCAGTAGATAACATAAACCACTAACATAAGATTTTTGGTGCCGAAGTGTTGACCTACTAAGTAATCTTTCCATTTAATATAATCTTTAGTATAAGAACCCAACGCTTAAAGCGGCTGATTTTTAACAGAACATTAGTAGTAAACCTTCTACTGGACCCTACACTGGGATCTGTGGTCTCCACGTTTCCTCCAGACTCTAGGACCTGATTTTCTGATAAAAATAAAGCTTACTTCCATCTGAACAGAGATTAAAAACGTTGAATTACTGAGCAACAGCCCAGTTGAGCAAACAGCCTTCAGTTGTTATATCTTTTAAAGGAATAACTTTAGACAGAGGCATATAAGGCTGAGACGATTAATCAGATTAATCAATGATTAAAATAGTTATGTTGTCTTTGAATCGAATGGCATGTTTTAAAGTCTGTGTACTAACAATACACAGACTTTAAAACATGCCATTTGCTAAATGAAGGACCTTCTTACAAGGGTGATTAGGTCATAAATGTAGAAAAAATATAAAAATTTTTCCATCAATATAAAAAATATGTATGTTAATGTCTCCACACATGTATATGAACTTAGATTTTTTTTTTTACATGTTTTTGTCATTTACAATTCATTTAGATTACATACTAAATGTTTTTTTGTTTATTTGAAACATTTTAATTGACTGAAAGTATCTCCTTAGATGAAGAGTTTGATAAAAAAAAAATTACCAAAATAATCAATAGGTGCAACTCTAGAAACCTTAGGCAGCTTTATTAGGATACATCTGTGTGTGGTTTGTTCCTAAAGCTCTGATTACAGCCACAGTCCACACCTTGTGAACCCCGCCCCCCCTCCCTGTCCCTTGAAGTTTGGTGGCAGCTGCTGTTATCCCTCTAGATTGTGCCCAATTTTCTACCACACTTCTTCCTTTAACTTAACTTTCCAGCAAAAATTCGCGGAGATAGTTTTTTGTTAGTTGCCAACCGAGGTTGTCTTTGCTAACTGGGAGTTCAACGGCCTGCCTGTGATTGTTAAAGCCGCAAAAGACATATTGTGTGATAGAAATCCTTCTTCTAGTTCAGCTTGTGTAACCTAATCTTCTGAGTATCTGAAGTCATCAAAAGGAATAAACATAATTCACTGTGTTACGAAATAAAATCAATAAGCGAGTTTCACAAATTACCTTCAGAATAACATTCAGATTTATTGCGATGCACCTGCATGATAAGTTATGGTTGTGACCTCTGCAATGTAAAGTAACAATGTGTGCATAAGGCTTTGTTTTATTTTTATTCAGTTGTGTAGAAGATGCTGATTTATTAAATAGATGTAGAGTAGATGTGTCAACGATGCACTTATGTTATTTACTAGTCTAAAGTTCAACGAACATATTAGATATGTTCACGTTTTTAAGGGTGGCATCCGAAAGGAGGAAACTCCCAAGTTCCTGTTAAAGACACACATTCGTTGTATAGCTATATCTCAAAACCTGCCTGCCTCACAGATGAACTGATGTTTCATGCCAGCTACAGAAGAATCTAACGAGGACTAAACTTTAACATCTTTAAGTCCCGTGAGCGACTCCTCACACCACCTGCATGCCACATGCTCACCACTTACTGTAGCTGATAGACGGATGATGATTGTGAAATTATGCACACTTGTTTTGAAATATTCAGTGTTGAAAAGAAAGAAGAAGAAGAAAAAAAAAACCCTGTGGAGTGATAAAATGTCACAGATGTTTATTGTGCGAGTGCGTTCGGAACGATGTGTCAAATATTCCTCACCTCAAAGTGTCTTTTTGAGGAACACAGTCTCTTATCTGTATTTGGTACTCGACATAAAGGCATGACTGATTGTCTGTATGTGAAATAGTTGTATAGTATTCCTTTTTTTCTTATTTTTAAACCAATAACCAGTTATACTGTGTCTATGTATTAACCGAACCTTTGTTTTTCAATGTTAGAAGTTTAATGAGCAGAAATGAAAAGAAACAAATGTTCACCAGCGTACATGGACCCTGGAGATCAAGCATGAATGTGTAACCCCAGGGGTTCACCTCAGTACTCTGTGCATCAAACTGTTTGTGTTCGATTAAAATCTGCTTACAAAGACTCTGTGAGCGGGACTGGACAGAAACATTTCCACTTGTTTTTCAAGCTTTGTCGCAGAGAGGTACTTTCCCACCAGACATTTGATCTCCATAAACAAAACCTCTACAATTTTCTCCTCTTGTTTATATTCTGGCTTGTAAATGTTGTTAGGAGTGTCCAATGCAAATGGTTGTGTAATGTCTTGTTATACTAATATATTACATTTATCATAAATGAATATATTTAATGACACATGGAATCATGTGGCTTTTTGTCTGTTCGTTAATGACTTTTAAATTTTTTTCCAGATTTAAGCTTATTTGCAGTAAAAACATGTTTATGTGTTTTTAGATGGTGAGCAGATTGTCAACAATGAATGAAATTGATGGAAAATGAAAAATCACCACTACATGTTATAGCCCATATGCCTATTTAAGTGCAGAAAAATGTTTTCCTTATTAAACAAAGGGGTGTACACATTTATATACAGCTTTTACAAGGATATTAAAAGAAAATATTAGCTCTTTTGCCTTTATAAGAAATACACTGCAGTAGTGTGGTGTTTCACAAAAGAAAAGTAAAGGCTTCGAATGATTCATCTGAAGTCTTCTTTTTTTGGGTGGAAGGATCATACAACAAACAACTTTAGTGAATGTAAACATTTAAAGTTAAATATACTGTTAGTTTTTTTCATTTCTTCACAGAGTTAAAATTATAGGTTAATGTCTAAATTTATGCTCACAATGCCTAAGATTTGGTGAAATGTTACCATTCAAATGGGTTAGTTACCTAGCGCACACGCAAGTACCTAGGTCCCAAATTTTTTATTGATCTGAATATTTAGCTGGTATTAGTTTAGAGCTGGGCTGTACGGTGGTGCAGTGGTTAGCGCTGTTGCCTTGCAGCAAGAAGGTTCTGGGTTCGGTCCTGGGGCCTGGGGTCTTTCTGCATGAAGTTTGCATGTTCCCCCCGTCCATTCCTGGGTACTCCGGCTACCTCCCACAGTCCAAAAACATAACTGTTAGGTAAATTGGCATCTCTCAATTGTCCCTAGGTGTGGGTGCATGGTTGTACGTCTTTGTGTGTCGATGTGTTGGCCTGCGACAAGTGCAAAAATTACACAACCTGAACTGTGACACATATTTTTCCCATTTTGGGACAAAAGAGGCTTTTTATTCCAATGTGGAGATATACAGATAAACCAGGTTAGCTATCGGGAGCTTTTAAATGGTTAACACTGGTCCATTAGGTCTTCAAGCGACTGCCTTCAGACAATATTTTCATTGACTTTTTCCTCCTGCATGATAAACCATTTTTTATGTGGCCATTGTTTTGAATCAGTGCTTGAGTTTGCTTTTCCTATGTGTAACATCATTAATTCGATGTGGGCTTGTGATTGCTTTTTATTTTTCAAACCTTTTTCGTACATCTCTCAATTTCCAGTCATGTAAAGAAATGTTCCAGTTCTGATCTACAAGCTCAAGCACATCTAGACAGGATAAGTTTTGAAAATTACGATTCAAGTCTTTTGAAAGGGCTGAGAAAAATCCATGTCATGAAGCACTACTGCAAACAATAAAAGAATAACACCCCTATTCTTCTAAATAAATAATATCTATTTAGTATGTTAACATTTACGTAATTGGAGAATTTCTAAAGCCTTTCCGAAACATTGAGCTGAGGTTGCTAGTGTGACCTTAAGAAATATGAAGCAAATAAAACATCAGGAGTAAATGAATTAAAACAAACGCTGCTGCCAGAGAGCTTGTCCTGCAGCGTTGATCATCATTTGTGTTGGATCGCACGCATGCATAAAC
This sequence comes from Jordanella pulchra, assembly GCA_034780135.1. Classification (NCBI taxonomy): domain Eukaryota; kingdom Metazoa; phylum Chordata; class Actinopteri; order Cyprinodontiformes; family Cyprinodontidae; genus Jordanella; species Jordanella pulchra. The sequence goes on from JAUZNJ010038580.1 coordinate 9,214, forward strand.
TTCACAGACAATAAGGACTGGCTGTAAGATTGCTATAACGCAGGCATATTAGTGAAGAGATGATATCACTAACGTACCTAATCCAAACCACAGATGTTTTTGTTGAAGCCGGGAGGCCTTGGAATCCGTGGAAACCCTTAACTTATTCCTATTGGGGAGGGGGGTTGACACAAACACACAGTTATGAACCCGATACAAACGACAGCCTGTCTTTTTTTGGATTGTGCATTTGGTACTGATACGCTCTTGGAAATGCCAGGTCCAAAGAATTGGGCATTAAGGGCTGAAAGTTTAAACAGTCCCCCCCATTAACACTAACCAACGAGGATCATTTAGTCAATGAAAACAAAGCAGGCGTTGATTTAGATTTTTTTGCTGTTAAATGGTTTTTTTTCTTTGGTTTTCTTTTACAATAATGGCAAAAATGCCTCTACAAGAAAAGCCTCATCTCTGCTGTCTGGGTGTTGCTCTATTAAATATGGACCATGGTTTCTTGTATCTTTGAGGAATTGGGGTGTTGAAAAGGGATCTGGGTGTGTTTGAACTTTCATCTCAGTGCACACAAAGACGGAGCTCGAATAGTCTGCTCGTTAACTTGATGCAATCACAGTTTTGTTCTTCCATTCCCGTAAAGTTGACTGCTTAGGGTTGAGTTTCCAGCAGCACCACCAGGTTGGAACTTTCCACTCAGGTGGGTCCTCCAGACATATTGGTACAATTGTCCTTCCTGGAAAATAAAGCTGTAGGCAGGGTGATATGCAGAGGGTGTCCTTGGTTTGATGGCAGGGTGGCCGTTTGCCCTCAGCCTTCGGCGGTGCGCCTCACTTGGAAATGGAAAGCGGCTGGGGAAACGGTCCAAACTCCCATGGCCTTTCCTCAGTTCGGCTAATGGTCATGTCCGGATGGAAAAAGCCCTGATTTCTTTATCAGATACAGCCTGTAAAAACATTCAGAGAGTTTAGATTTATTGCCTTTTCCTTATTGTTCTCGACCCTCTTGTTTTGCCTTTAAAGGTAACCGGCGAGTGTTATTAGGCCTCAGCTGCTGAGAGCAGCAGAGGCCTCAAACAATGTTCTGTTGTGAGTTATGGGACGTCCATGCGTGTGGCTAAGTTTTATATTTCCACTGTGGCCTTAGGAGAATTCTCCAAGGTAGTTCAGTCTACAGTGCAGCGTCAAGTATAAATACCCCAATTTTGACATGTTAACACCACAAACTGTTTTTTTACGTTCATATCCAGTGTGATTCACAATAATACCTTAATATGATTGTTTTTAGAAGTTTCCTAATCTGTAATTATCTTTCCTTTTCTGTAATTTAATGTATGATATAAAATCAGCTGTTCCACGAGAACATGTGGTAACAAACAGCATCATGGAGACCAAGGAACATAGCAGAGTAGTCAGGTTAAGGGGGGAAGACTTTTGAAGCAGAGTAGGCATGAGGAGTATGTCACATTACAAACACATGGTCATCAATCCAAACTGGCAAGCTGTTGAAATGATCCAGTCCAAGTCCAGGTTTTATATATATGTATATATATATAGATATATATATACATATATATATATCTATATATATATACAATTGGGTATCTAAAGCTAAATTTTAAAGCAAAATCATGTCCCCAGATGCAGCTTTGTTTAATCTGTCACCTAAAGACAGAATTTGAACATATTACTGCATAGAATGTTTAAGGTTTACATTTTTTTTCTTTTTTTTTAGGATATTTGTTTTGGTTTTAATAAATGTAACAGAAAGAAAGAAAGAAAGAAAGAAAGAAAGAAAGAAAGAAAGAAAGAAAGAAAGAAAGAAAGAAAGAAAGAAAG
>JAUZNJ010038581.1:0-11042 GCA_034780135.1 Jordanella pulchra
TAGCTGGAGGCTATGTCTTTTAACTATACAGTTATTAAAGGGGGGGGGGGTCATAAACCCCCTGAGGCGATCTAGGAAATGGGGGGTCATAAACCCCTGAGGCAATCTAGGAAATGGGGGGTCATAAACCCCCTGAGGCGATCTAGGAAATGGGGGGGTCATAAACCCCCTGAGGTGATCTCGGAAGTAGGGGTGGGGTGGGGTGGGGGGTGGGGACTGGTGTCATAAACCCCTCTGAGGGGGGTCATAAATCTTTTTTGACATAAGGTAGGTTATTTATCTCTCTAGTAAGCTTGTGAGGGATAACTCTTGCAATATCCATCAACATTACTTGTAAAACCTGCAGAAGAAGTAGTCGTTGTTGGCAGCGGTTTTTGTATTCTGGCACATAGCAACAGCCAATTAATCCATTGGTGGCTACTGGTACACACTTGTTTATTTATTTATTAATTACTGGATAGCTCCTTTAATGAAACATCTTGTTTTTGAGGGGATCCAAGAGACAAAATATGATTTGATCAGCAACACTGTAGACTTAATGCACTGCAGGGTAACTGCCTTATTATGTGGGCTCCTGTTTCTCATGTCAGTGATTAAAACCTTTTCCTTTACTGTCCTTAACAATTATTAATTTAATGTAAAAAAAAAAAGAAACATTCTTTTCACATAATATTCCGTCACTAGGTTGAAAATAAAAAAGAAAAGCCAAATAATTACCTGGGCTGATACACCTATAAAAAAAATAATCTCCCTATTTTTTACTGCCCAATGTTGGCAAGTATCGGTTTGCACTCTTCCCAAAAAGTTACTCCTAGTTTTTTCATAATAATTAATTAATTAGTGTTTTACAATTAATGATTGCTTTAATTTATAATTAACCATATTTTTTATTTAAAAGTTCAAATAAAACGTTTTTTAAATGCGACGGTCTGAAAAGCAAAACTCAAGTATCAATGTGAAGACAACAACTTTCAATGGTCAAATTCTGAAGCATACATGTAAATGTAAACGTGAAAGATAAGTACCCTAAGAATTCTAAAAGTACTACAATTAAAAAAGTAAAAAAGTAAATTAAAAATGTATGTATGCATCATTAATACATGTCATTCATTTTTCATTCATGTCATTTTATTCTGTAATTTTGCACTCTGTCCAGCAGATGGCGCCCCAGGCAGCCGCCTAACCCTGTCGGGAAAGGGCTTTATGATGCGATTTCTGGGTAAACAAGGCTGATTTGATTGTTGTGAACCTCTAAAAAAAATCAACTTAAATAAATGCCACAACTTAGAAATGAAATATGGTCTGCACATTGACACTACCCGTGTTTAAGTTAAGTTCTATTAGAATGGCCTAGTCAAAGCCTAGACCTTGGTTTAAGTAGGAAACCGTGATTGGAAACAGATTTTTACAAATAATTTTTTTCCAGTCTGTCAAAACTTTAGGCATGTTCAAAAGGTGCAAAACCAAAAAAGTTTGCCTTCTCAAACACATTTTAATCTCTCCTTTATAAAAAATACTTTTTTGAAGGTCTGACATTTAAGATTCTAATGTTTGGTTTTAATGTGATAAATCATAACAGAGTTAAACAGATTTTAATATGTTTGCAAGACACAGTTTGTCTTAAACGTGTCCAGCTTGTTATGTATCATGAGATCTTACTTAATGTCAATTATCTGCCCTGTGATTTTCCCTGAACTGATAAATATGGAGCTGGTGAGAGTCATGAAACCTCGGAGCTCCTTTGGTGAACTCTCCTCAAGATAAATGAGGCGAACACTGAGAATGAGACCTGTGGAGGGAAGCGAGAAGAGCAGTGGAGGTAAAGAAAAAAATCCACCAAATGAAAACTATTAAAACACCTTTAATCCTTTCATCTCATACCAACATTATATCCAAAGACAAATCTTCCATCAATCAATCAATCTATCATCATTAATTTTTTAGAACCACCTATGCTGTAATGACAGCTCTGGATAGTTTGGAGTACGTCTCTACCAGCTCTACACATCCGGAGGAAGATTTATTCTCCCTATTTTTTTAAAATAAGCTAAATTAATCAAATTGGATTAAAAAAAAACACCTGTAAATGTAAACTTGATCAGTCTTACTGAAAAATCTAAGTAGGATTTAGGGTATTAATCTAACAAATAATTCTACTTTGTTATAAATATTCTGTCTTGGATTGTTGTCCTCTCCCAGTCTACAGTCTGTTGTTGCCTCTTTCCTGCATCCCCCCTTATTTGGATCCCCCCCATCTCCAAATAAAAGTTGACCAGTGTCCCTGTCTCTACTTAAAAAACAAGACATTTGTTTCTACAAGGAAAGTTTGACAGAAAAAAACTAATTTAAAAGTACAGTAACAATTTCAATGGTAAATTTTAGACTTGATCTTTAAGTGTTATAATCAAATTATGACTGTAAAATGAACATAATGAAAATGCTTTTTCATTAACTTTTGTTCTGCTTTCTGAATCGTTTTTTGTAAAATAAATAATATTTTTATTCCAATGTAAAATATTTTTATTTGATGTAGAAGGTAATTAAATAATCGAAAGAAATAATTTTTAACAAGGCGAATGTCTTTAGAATCTTAAAAGAACTAGAAGTTTGTAACTAAAATATGTCATAAAATGTAACCAAAACACAAATGAAGTATTTGTTTTTTTTATTTAAAAAAAAAAGCATTTGCATGCATTTAGTTGATGTTTTACTCATTAATCTGCAGCAGGGTTCTTCCATGATGAAGAAAAGGCCTCTAGTTACTCTTCTTGAATACAAAAGAAATATTAAATCCCTAGCAGGGTATTTAGGAACAGAACAGATTATAAACATTCTCTTTTCCTCCTCCTTCTGCTGCTAACTCCATCATCTGCTAGTCTTTTAGCATCCAATAACAGAAAGCAGAAGGATACTTACAAGAAAATCTGCCCAGAATTAGACATAACAGAAGAATTAAAAACATTTCAAAATCCAAGCATGCTTCCATTTTATTTCATGTGGCTTTTTACTAATGAAATAAAATGAAAACCTGCATATCTACCCTGTAGCCCAAATTCAGCTAAGTGTTTTTTTCCAGGCTTTGCTACCTTAACATTAAATGTTAAGTAGAAATCGTTGACAGACTGCTACTTTAAGGGTAGCAATAAGTAAAGGTGAAACATTGTTTGCTCATAAATCTGGGTTTAATCCTAGCAAAAAAGAAAACAAGACTCTTCATTATTGTCAATGATTTCATTTCAGATAACTAATTGTCTGTAAATTATTCAAAAGTGCTTCAATAAAAAATAAAGATTGCCAACAGGGTTTAAAGGGATCTGTAATCAGCTCATAATTACTGAGCTCAAGTTACTGGTGCTTTTTATTTATGGATAACAACATAATCTCTACCGTAACTTCTATGTACAAAATAGGTTTACAAGAAAGATCTTTTCCACAAATTTACAAGTGTAACGCCCCCAAAAGTCCCTCCTCCTCACGTCATCCCAAATTTGTACAATATGACAATAAAAACAAATAAAATCCAACAAATGATAACAAATCATGATAACCAAAAACAGTTAAAAAAAAAAAAAAAAAAAGAAGGAACAGAACAACAAAAATCTATCCTTCCTTCATTTTTTAGCTCATCAGGGAATGCGTCCTAAAACAATTTAGAGAGAGGGGCGAATGTTTGTCATTTTATGGCATTTATTAGACCATTCTTATATACATTAATATTCTTCGATCTAAACCATTAGATTAACACCTAGGCTGTATTTCAAGGCTCCCCCCGTATTTATTTCCTTCCATCTGAGAGGCAGATCTAGAGGGAAGGCAGGGGTGCAACTCTCCCTTACTGTGGAGCCTTGCACCCCAAGTTGAACCCCTGCTTTTGTGTATTTAAAATACTTGAAATGACCAGCTTCTTTTGTTTGTCCCAAACCTCTTGACAGCCTTCAACTTAAGCATTAATTTACCAAACGTATACCGTATACTATATTTATTTGTTCTATTACGTATAATAGAAATTGCAAAACTCATAAGTTTGCAGCCATGAGAACAATAGTACTAAATAAAACCAATTGTCTGACCCATGTGATGAATCATTTCTGGGTTCATATTTCTATAGACTTCTTGCAGTAATAAGTTAAATCCTTTTTCCAAATCTTGTCACCTACATATTACATGTCCTAATGAAAAGAACATCTAAAAGTGGAGATATTTGTGGTTAATTTGGCAAAAAAAAGTGAGGGCTGAGAAGTAAGAAAGGGCTGTAAGATTTAAGGAAGGAAAAATGATAGAGAGATCAAGAAGATCATAGGTGGGGGAAGCAGCTGAAAGTGCAACAGAGGAATAAAGAGTGAAGATGATTAAAAAAAAATGAATTTAGCCTAAGTGGTAAAGATGAGAAGATTGCAAGGTCAAAGAGAAATAAAAATCCAACTTGATCACCTGGTATGGAGTTGAGCTGAACTCGCTGTTTTCCTCTAAATTCATTGTTTGACAAAGTTTTCTGTTGATTTTTCATGTTTTTAACAAATACAGACAAATAGTTCAAGACAAGACTTTCCATGGCTCAGAACAGCAAGAGTTACATAATTGGTACATATTTACAAGTGATGTGCACAGTAATTCAGAAACATGCTTTTACAACACTTTCTCTTATAAACAGAAAAGGCTTGGTGTCCTTTAGATAGGAATATACATTCTTTAAGCCCTGTTGAAAAGCTGGTAGTTTCATTTTTTCTTTCCATAGTTAAAAACACCGAAACAACAATATAAAATGTAGTGGTTTGACATCTGAACATGAAAAATTTGCTTTAAAAGGGGAGATAAGTTGTTTGATTTTCTTTCACAGCAAGTAACAGTTTTGTTAACAGTTGTCTGTTAACATCCAGAGACTCAGTTTTCTGTGTTTTTTCTGTGTTTTCCTGGAGTCTTGGTGGTGAGACAGAAACATCCACTGGTTTGGTCAGCAGTTATAATGTCTATTATGCCTATAAGGCAGTAGAAAGACACACTTCGCCCAGCTTATACTGAGTTTGTAATTCCAAACTTTTGTCATATTGTCCTTTGAAGTTCATCTTGTGAAATTCCCTCGTAATGACGGACAGAGACTTTCCCTTGGTCTCCGGTAGAAACAGGCTGATGAACAGAGCAGACAACAAGCACATGACTCCAAAGGGCACAAAGCAGTACTCACTCAGTCCACTCTGCAAAAATAGAAGGAGAAAAAAAGAACACATAAACTTATTGCTGTTGTTTAGACTACAGAAAGTGGAAACTAAAATCTCTTCCTTTTCTCTCTGCATCCATGGGGCAGCTGCTACCTTTATAGAGAGAATATGGTTACAGATAAGGTCAAGTCACAGAAAAATGCTGCTTAGGTTGAAACATGGCTGCATTATGTCCATCTGTGGCTGAAACAAATAAAAGTCTTCTCAAATAGGTAATGGGTATGTGATTTCAAAACTAAAACACTACTTTCTATATATCGAAACTAATGCAAACCCTGTCCTCCAATGTTCTGTTTAATTCTGTTATATTATATCATCAACTTTTTCGCATTATCTACAGAAATATGAAGAAGTTTCAAGGCATCCTTAATTTTCTAAATTCTTTGTCTCAAAGAAGCCAGGCCTTCTTTTCATCTTTTAAAATAGCCCTGATCAGTCTGCTTTACACTGGTATTCTTGAGATAATTGAGCTGCTTTTTTCTCCTACCATTACCTGTAACTCATGCTGATAGCATAAGATACGAGGGTTTGAAAATCTTTAAAAAAATACACGCAAAAAAGAAATACGATCACTTTTAAATGTAACAAGAAAATCCAGTCCCCAGAGTGAGCAGTTGTTTAATATTTTTTCATGTACTTTCAAGATAATGTGATGTTAGTGGAAACAATTCAGTCACCTCTGCATTTTATGAAAATGACCTCTGGTCACTGCATCAGTCACACATATATAACGGGTGCAGTGGGGGGTTTAAATAGAGAGTTATAGCTGCTGACTGACCACCAGAAATGGGAAGATCATTCCAACGATGAACAGATTGAGCCACATCATGGAGCCAGCAATCATGTAGGCGGCTGGCCGAGCCGTCTGATTGAAGATCTCAGTGGGAAGAACACCGGTTACCCCAGCTGTGTGAGAGAGTAGATCTGTGAGTAAGTATATCACACTTATTGGACTTTACAAGATTAAGGACAAAAAAGTAAAAACAGATGAGATGAGCATTTAAAGAGAGAGTTTCTGATTTTCTTTTTATAAAGAGATCCCTGAATGAACAGTCTCTAATCTCCAGCTTAGTGTAACTGCAGTCATCTGGATTATTTTTGTTTTTTACAAATACAACAATATTAATCATTGTTTTATTAACTGATTACATTATGGGGGAGAAAAACAGAAACAGAAAAAAGTATTGTAAGGTTGTATGAGAAATTAGGGCCATTAGAGTGAAACGGTAGGAGTATTTGATCTAATTTGCACAGATTTTTAAGATTTGCAGAACGGAGACATTAATGGATATTTGAGGATTAGCTTTAAAAGGTTTTATAAAAACACAGATTTATCAATTCTTTTTATCTTTGATGACATAATTCTGCTCACTTTACCTGGTCCCATCCCAAAACTGAGAATGTAGGTGTAGATGCAGGCCATGCTCAGGTAGGACACCCACGACACATAACTCTGATAATATTTACAAATGAAAAGATGAAAAAGGATTTTGTTATTTCCAAAAAAAGGCTGATTAAATCCTTAAAAGCAAAAGCTTTTTATAATAATTGCTTATATTAAACAACACAATCTTTTATAGTCTTCATGATTAATTATTATGATAATAAAATAATTAGAATAATAAAAAATAAAATCCACACAGATGTGTCGTTTGGTATGTCTATTACCTCCAATGACAGAGCGATGGTGAAGATGATGGTCCAGATGGTCATGAGGAGGAAGCCTCCCATCAACATGAACCTCCGACCTTTCCGCTCAACCAATAGATTCTGGAAATAAAAATGTGAATTTTTAGGAACTTTTTTTTTTGTTTTTGTTGTAAAAAGCTCAGATTAATCACCTAGGATTAATATCTTTTTGTTAATTAAAAGGAGCATTTTAAGTGTTGGTATTTTCAAGTTATTAATAACAAACAATGCTTGAAATATTGTTTATTGTTTCTTATAATCTGTAAGTTGTTTGCATATCTTTAACCTCTCAGCTAAGATTCTGTATCTCTTTTGAGCAACATAGAGTTCGTCTAGGATCTTTTGTGCTTCGTCTGCTGCTTGAAACCATTTGACAAAATGCAGCAGGATTCCCAGGCCTTTGAAACAAATTGCATACAGAGAGAGTATTATAAGGAAGAAGATGTCAAATTAAAAAGAACAGAAAATGAATTGAAATCTTTACATGGTTAAAAAAAGAACAATTCTCTACTGAGCAACTCGCACTCCTTCTTAGCCCATTAACTTCACATTTAACTCTCACTCTGTTTCTGGTGGATGCTACACAAATTCACAATGGAAAGCTTCACTCTCTCTCTGCAGCAGGTTGCAAACAGCGAGCATAAATGGAGAATACTTACGCACATAATGCATGCTGTAAACTCACAGGTCCCAGTGCCAATTGTGGCGTACTGAATTTGATTCTCAGATACGCCGGCCTCTTTAAACACATAAGATGCATAGAAGTAAATCTGCAAGGAAACACAAAATGTGTTCATGCTAAGAGGGATAATTGCTTGTTAGGGGGGTTTAATACTGATAAGCTGATTGTGCCCACTATTGTACACCAAGTAATCATGCACCTATAAAGCCTTCACTAAAACTGCAAAGAATGTGATTAAGAGATCTTAAACTTCAAGGTGTAAATAAAAAACAGTAGGTGTCTTTTAAACATTTCTTATGTGCTGATAGTTGTGCTTCAACAGCTGCTTATATTAATAGAACCTGAAAAGAACAAACTGTAAAGAAAATAAAGTCCAAACATGAACTTGACAACTTTCCCAGACACACTAATGAATCCTGCTAAATTTTCCTACCAATACATCCAAACCTCACATCCAAGGAAGGTTTTAAATACAATATCAGCAATATCTTCAACGTCTATAATAAATGTCTCCAGGTTTGTCACTTGAGTCCACAGTGAAAGACCCAGACAGGGGTTCTTACTGAATCATTTCCACAGAGCTGCATGGCGCTGCTGATGATGATGACAGAGATGAGCTGCCAGCGCACGGAGCGATCGGTGAAAAGTTCCCACGGCCGCTTTGGTCTCATGCCTTTGATTTCTGCCTGTTCCTGAAGAATCTCATCCAGCTCACTACTCTGGACCTCGCAGCCTCGAAGATGCCGCAAAGCTGACAAAAAAGCCTCAAATTATAGAATAACCTCTATTGACTGTAGACAAATGTAGTTAGACTATAGATACGCCTTGAGGTAAATACTTTTGTCAGTAAGAAGTTGTGAGCTTTAGTATTTGTCCCATAGATGGAGAGCTTTAGAAAAAGCATATCTATGCAATAGATTGGACCAGTCAAAGTACAGACCTAAAATCTTTAGTACAGAAGCTGGTGAGCATACCACATAATACTTTTAGCTGTAATTAGAACAAGATGCTGATCCTACAAGACAGTGAGGAATCTTAAGTTTTTTATTCATAAAATATATATATCTCTGCGCAAATCTGTGCATTTTCCTTTCATTTCACAATTTCTTGGTTTACATGTTTCATTTGATGATTTTGAAAAGTTTCAACAAGTATTACAAAATACTGTTGAAAGTAAAGGAATGTGACTGATAATTATGCTTCAACTATATAGAATATATTTCAACGCCTACCTTTGATACAAGCCTCTTTGTCCCCTCTGTCAATAAGCAGGTATCTGGGACTCTCTGGGAACCAGGGCAAAGTCAAAAGCTGAATGAAGCCAGGAATAGCATTACTGGCCAGCAGGTATTGCCAGCATGACTCCCTTCCCAAAATCTCTCTTTCAAAAGAACACAAGTGACAATTGTTTATTTGTTTGAAAAACACTCACACACTTTTAAAATCCATGAGGTACAGAGAGCACACCTGAGACCAACCACCTGCCCCAAAACGACACCAAATGCTGTGAAAACGGCTGATGAGAGCGATATGGCTCCCCTTAAGTGCTTTGGTGCGCTTTCTCCAAAATACATGGGTTGCACATTCATGCTGATTCCTGCAAAGCAAACGTGAGCTCTGTAACTCTAAAAAAACGAATATTACACTAAAGCATGCATGAGTGATTTGGAAAATCTTTAATTGCCATACCAGCATTTATTCCAATCAGCACACGTGAGAGTATGATCATCTCGAATGACCTGGCAGCCCGACTTGTGAGGGCTAAGAGTGCCCCGCTCATAAGGAAAACATTGTTCAGCAGCAGACAATTCTTCCTTTGTTAAGGTAAACAAGAACAATATCATTTGTTTTGCTGAGATTCTATGTAACAGAGTAAAACGAAGTGATGCATAATTAAAAAGTTAAAACAGTCGACAAGCATTTTAATAAGACGACTTAAAAACAACCTAAAAGGTATTGTGTATATTTGTATACAGCCTATTTAAGACAATACTTTAAAGAGACAACTTTTGCTGCAATTGCAACTAAAATACTTTTGAATTTAGACTCTATCAGCTTTGGGGATCAGTATTTTGCTGGTTTTGTCTTTTTACAGCCTCTCGCCAATCTTGCAGGAAAGTTCTTCCTTCTTTAACCTTTGTTAGCCTTTGTTCAACGTATAAGCTTAGGTCTGCAGTTGTGCCACAAATGTTCTATTTTAAGATGATTTGTTGTTCAGAGATCTGTGGGATACTCCTTTTTTCTCTGACCTGTTTGTCATGTTCATTGACTTCCATGATGCTGTTTGTTCAACTATCCCAGGTCCACATAGAACCGTTGGATTTAAACTGAGATTAAATTACACGCAAGTTTATCTATTAACTTATTAGGTTGCTTTTGAGATCAGTTGGTTTAAGGATCAATACAATTGTACATTAGTCTTTTAATGTTTTCACTGCACAATTAAACAGACAAACACCCTGCAGGTTTTTGAATTTAAAAGACATGATGTGGAAAAAAGGCTTATTAACAGATTATGGTGGCAATGGAGACAGATGCAGTTAGATCAACAAAGCAAATAGAACATTGTTATATATTTACCAAACTAAAGAGTAGCACATTCACATGTGCTCAGATTAAAACGGAAGGTAAATGAATAATATCTGATTACAGCAACAGGTTTATCATTTACATTACCTCCCAAAGCGGATGGTCATTGGTCCCGCTATGAGTGCTCCTGCAAACCCCCCCAGTGAGAAGATGGAGACAATGATTGTCCACACCAGCGTCACCTGGTAGTCCTCCAGCTGAAAGTCCCAGCGCTGCAGGAATGTCTCATTGATAAAGGTTTGGATGAACTGTAAAAGAACACACAAGGATCAAATGTCTAATCTCAAAGCAGGGGTTAAGTCGGACTCTTATTATTTCTGTTAAGGTAGATTTCTGTTTTAAAAAGACAAATGAAACAAAAACATATAAATGCTTTAATATTTCTTTTTTTTATTACATCCAAATTACTTTCTTGTTAGCGTGGTGTTATTTACACATGCAGTTGTGCTTGAAAGTTTACATACCCTCCCATTAAAGAAAATAATAAATTCACTCTAGAAATTCAAATCATACAAAACTGAAAAAAGTAATAATAAATATCTTTTTCTAAATTATGGATTAGTAAAACAAGATATTGATTTAGAATTTTTGTTTTAACAAACTAATTCTAAAAAACAAATTGTCCCAGACCAATTAAAGTACCTTTCTTGTGAACAGTGAACCAACATACCTGTGAACAGATGCAGCAGTCTGACTGAACATTTCCTGAACTTTACAGAAAACACCTGATTTTAGTGATTGGCTCAAAGTCTTCTGTTTGGCTTGTTTACTTGTTTTATTTATTAATATATACATACAGTTGTGGTCAAAAGTTTACATACACTTGTAAAAAACATAATGTCATGGCTGTCTTGAGTTTCCAATAA
>JAUZNJ010038582.1:0-15374 GCA_034780135.1 Jordanella pulchra
GAACTTATTGGAAACTCAAGACAGCCATGACATTATGTTTTTTACAAGTGTATGTAAATTTTTGACCACAACTGTATGCAACTTCATATCAACCAAAGTGGAAAAACTTGTATAATGTTACAGCAGTTTAGCCACAGTTCTGGATTATCTTAATCAATAATAGAACAAACAACCAGACATTAAAAAAAAGCTGGATTCATTACAAATCCAACCAGACTCGTTAAATATTTAATTATATTAAGTTTTTTATGATCTTGACATTTTTTTAAAAGCTAATTGGATTCTTCAAGAAGAGTGGATGTCATGATATGATTTCTAGCTTAGTAAAAATTTAGACAATATAGGTTTGTGATGCTGGGTTGAGCTAAAAATCTTTCTGCGATGCTCAAATTCTCACAGGAAAGACTTCAAACAGGTTCCCTTCCTGTTTCCTAACAAGAGTTGGACAATGAGCTGAAACGTGTTCCTTTTTGTACAGTTTTCCCACATTTAGTATTCTTTGTAAAGACGTGAGAAATCTACCTTATCGATAATAATAATGTCAACGATTCCAGTCATTATTTAGATGCTTTGTCTTCATATGGACGGCTGTATAAGCATCATTACACCATTTTGAAGTCAAACAAATTATTTCAGTTTATAGGGGAACTATCACCACAGGGGTATAACTAATAAAAATCCCAAAATATGCATCATCAACAAGTATTTTCAAATGTACTGTTTGATATGAAAAACCTTTGTAGACATACTGCTCTTACAAAAAAAAAAGGAATTCAAGACCATTAATGAACTTTGACATAGATTTAAGCCCCGATATGTACAAGTATGTGGGGCTAAAAATGTTTTTATAATAAAGTTTGTTTTTAGATGAAAACGCAAAACCCAAAAGCTACAGCCAGGACTAACAGATTAAGCAGGGGGTAAACAGCCAGACCACTGAGATGCACCAGATTTTGTTTGTAAGCATAACATTGATTGGGAACATTTTTTGTTCTACTGATATTCATCCTCTCAAACATTTGCTGATGTCTAAGGAGTACAATAAATTTTATGACTGTTTAGCCATAGTAAACACGCTTTAGCTAAAACACATTTTTCTCTATCTAAGCTAAAAACGGGGGAGTTTGCAGCTTTAACTTCATTTTACCCCGACTACATGCTTGGTACGACCTTGTGAGGTCAAACAACTAAATATGAGTTATGTGATAGTTGGTGTTGAAACCATATTTTAACAGCTACAATACCATGATGTCATTTTATCATATTGTTGAATTAATATTATCCCTCCAGGATAATTCCTCACATAAATAAATCATCTTTTAATAAACAAATATCTCTCGTCTTCTGCAACTTTGGCTGCCTCTCGATTGCCTCTTTCTTTCACACGTTTTGAACCTTTCCCAGTTTTTTTCCACGAAATGACCAACATGCTTTGCTAAACAAATAATAAGCAGAACTAGAAATTTTGACAAAACAATTTCAGCAGCAAAAACATTAGCAATGAACTACATTGTACTGAAAATCAGAACAAATATGCAAAACTTGTCTCAAATATGCAAAGTAAATATACAATGGATGCTTGTTTGTAGTTATTCTAGACTTAACCAGCCAAACATTCATGTAGCAAATACCTTTTGTAAACTCATAATAGTTCAATTCAGCACAGAAATAATAATAAGAATAAACTTCAAAAGTAGAAAGATCAGAATTGCTACTTCCTGAGCATTAAGCCCCACAGACTCACTCTCTGATCACTTCTGCCCCTTCCAACCTCTGCCAAACAGTGTAGTAGCAGCAACATATTGTAGTGACAATGGGAGGGTGCGTGAGCAGACTGTGGGAGTGAATGGACAGGGTGGCTCCCACACCTCACCAACCAGAGCTGCAAACAAAATGTACCCGAATCAGTGCCAAAGATAAGCGCAGTGCTCTGAGCACAACCAGGCTCACAACTCAATTATAACACGTCCGGTGAGATGATCTTTGGAATGAGGTTCCTGCAGGATTTAAAAGAGTAAATGAACGATTTTTTTAGCACAGAATACGGCAGAATTAGATTCCATTGACAGTCTAACCTTTAATAACCTCGACGTGTTCGTGTGTGTGGTGATATTTGTTTTCCATACTTTAATTTGAACAATTTTCTTCAGGGTAAATTTTATCCTTGAATTACATCAAAACAGAGAGGAGGAGAAAGACGTGGGATAAACAGAGAAAAAAACATAAACAAATGCAAAATATTCATGCTATAAAATTAGAACATCTTGAGATTTTATGTTTAAAATCAGTCAGAAAGGAAAGAGAAAAAAAAATAAAAGTACTGCTTTTGTCATTTTTTATAACTATAGGAATTTTCCTGATCAAAACTTTATTTTTTTAAATCTAATTTCGATCTAAACTGCAAGATTTAGCCCTAACCCAAAAGTTTATTAAACTTTTTAAAAAAAACTAAAAGCACATTTTTAGTAAAACCAACTTTATGGAGCTTCAGCCTGCAGGACATTTAAATTAATGGCTCAAAAAGCTTAAATAAATGTTTTAAAATGGATGCAGCAGCTTTTACCATTCAAGCAGTTTGTATTTTAAGTTCACGGCTTTGGACTGCAGCGGTGCACGGGGCTGTGCATGAGCACTGCAGTGACTTCTACTGCAGCTGGGGATTATTTTTGGCTACCGTCTCTTAACAGCTGCGATAAGGCCTTCCTGCTCTTGGAGAAGAAGCAGGCGGTTAAACTACAATTTCCCTTCCAGAGGAAGCTTACACATGTTCTGCTGAGTTGTGTTATGCAGCACAAAACAGCAGCATTTCATCTGCTTTTACAGGTTCAAACACATTTTCCATTCTAAGATTCATTTTCCTTTTTGTTAATGACTCAAGTTTTTTTGTGTTAATTTGTGTTTTGAATTCTTTGAATGATTTTACCGCACATTTGTTTCTGATGTTTTTATGATATAAAGCACTTTAAGTTTGGCTCGCTGCTGAAATTTGTTATATAAACAATTATTTTTTTTCTTTACGTACCTACAATAAGAAAACCTCTTTAAAAGGAGTCATCATCTAGAAATCAGAGTTTTTTTTTTATATGTTAAAAGACAGGTGTTGGTGTTGAGCTTCAATTAAAACAGGCTGGAAAATTCAGTGTGAAAGTGGCTTTTTTTTTGGGAAATGAGCGCTATTTAATTTTGTTATTCTTAAAAATGATTAAACATGAATTAAAAGTCAATTTTAGAATGATTTTATAAATAAAACACAAGGTTATGTCTCCTTTAAACCCTAAAAACACCACGGTTGTTAAATATAACAGACGTGTATATTTCTCCGTTAATTTGATTTTATTTCTACTCACAGGATAATATATCAATTGTAATATTTGATCTAATCTCCTCAGGAGTCAGATTAGTTGAAGCAGAGGATAAAATTAATCATCATCTTTATTACTAAGTCTCAGGGTCAGGAAACGAATAGGAAGATATGGGGCAGCCTGTATAGAAAGAATAGCCTACATGAAAAATAATAATAGTTACTCTTCTCCAGGGCCAAGTTTGACAAAGGGGACAAATGTCTGCAGCCGTGGAAGTAAAACCAACCAGTACATGTACAGCGTGGACATCAAATAATGACACCATGTCAGAAAGTCAGCCAGTTACACATAGTTTACAGTATCACTTAGGTAAAGGAACCAATCAGAGATGCTTTCCTTGGCGAATCCGACGCCGATGACAACATAAGTCCAGCGCTTTAACTTTCTTTCTCTTCCAAATTCAAGTTAAATAATGTTATTATTTAAGTCCTGTGTAACAGATTTTTACTATAAGAAGTCGTCTTATTTAAAGTGTTATTTAAAGAGCGGTCGCACTTGGAACTGGGAATAAGCTGCAAGGTGTAATTGCTTTCAGGAGACAATAACCTCCGTTTCAAAATCAATACCAGATCCAGAAATATGTGCACAAAACCAATTCTAGCGCCTAAGAAGAAAAACGGCTGTGAGTTTCATAGTCAGCAAGAGTTACAACCATAAAAAACTATAATGGGAACATTTTATTATTGTGTTGGAGAGAAAGGAGACTTTTGCTGATGAGGCGTGCTGATAGAAAGGCTCAGCGGTATTGGTTTGAGCAGCAAGCTAACTTTTTAAAACAATTTTTAAAAAGAGTCCCCCGTGTCTCAGCTTTAGGCCCCGCTTTACGTTCTATACTTACTTACCTCTTTAAAATCGTACCCTTACAGCTAAAGTGCCTCTTTATGCAGACGAACCTTCGCTAAACTCAGTTGACAATAGTTGGATGCAGGATGTTGACAAGCTTCAAACTGTCCCACACTGCTCCAGGCATCACTGACTTAAAATTAGTTGGAGATGAGAAGAAAATAATCTATGCTTCACGTTTGTATCTCTACCCATAAAATGCAGCTTCATTGCAGGTTTACAACATATTTGGGAGGAAACTGCATCCATTTTTTGTCATTTAAAAAGCCTACTTCACAAAGGGAGCGTGGCAGTGAAGACATACAATGAATCTATTGAGATTACTTCCATAATTTTGAGTCGGCATCAAAGAGAAATTTTCTTTAGAAGGATCCTAACAAAAGGAGTAAACACATGCTCCACAGCGGCAGGAACAAAATGGCAGCATGTTATCTTTGCTGCTTGTTCTACACACACCTTCTGGGTTAAATGTTTTTTTTACTCTCTCGCAGCGTGTTAAAAAAGAAAACTGCGGGATTGGTCAAAATTTGGATGGCCGTTCCTAAGCTGGAAGAGCAGAAATGATTTTTCCTTTTTTGCTTTCTAGTCATAGAGTTACCTCTTTTTTTTCAGGTCATGCACAGTGAAAAAATATGAAAAATTGTATGGCATGTCTTCCAAGTTATGTAAAGCATTTTGCTGTCATCCTCCTCCTTAATCAATCTGAAAAATGCCTCCTCTGACATTGTGTTGTTGCCGTGTTTTCTTTTACTGGTGTGACGTAAGCTACTGTGGAAGGGAATTCAAATAAGTCATAGAGCTGGGCTTCTTGTAAAGTCTGAAAACACGGACGCTAAAGAACTGCGTTCTTGCCATCACCAAAACAACACATTTCTCTCCTCTAGCGGAGAATATAATAAGCTTCACATTAGGACCTACACCTCATTACAATAAGGGCAGTCCTCTATAAGCTGCTACATCTAAAAATCCAATTACAGACAAATAGAAATTGAAAACTGTGAGAAAACAGTCTTAGAAAAAAGGTGTCATAGTCCCACTAAAAAAATAAGCAGCACAGAAATTTTCTATATTAATGATACTTTGCTTTGTGTTGAACCAGTTTTAGCTACTTTAGCCTTTGGAAGAAGATCCATCCCAGAGCAAACACGTTCACTGGGACAAGAACTAATAAACATTTTGTTGTTAAAAATAAAAAAAGTTGCATTTTACCAAGAATTATGAATAATTGATGATCATCAAAAAGGCCAAACTCCTGATCCATCTTTCTAATAACAAGATAGAAAGGCTCTAATAGATGCAGCACTCAGGATTTGTTATTTCTTAGTATTTGTGTACAGTCTTTAAAGATTAGGAAACTGGATAAGAATAAAGGAGCTTATTGCTGAATGTACAAATATAATATAATTTTTATTCAGTCTCACTGTTATTCCAGTATTTAGTCTATTAGTACCTGCGTCTGTAGTAAGTTTTCTGCTCTATTTGCAAAATCGTCCTACTTTCTGAACATACCTGTTGCCACGGTAACTTTCTACCTTATTTTACATTTCAATCGCTGAAACTAGGCAATCATATTAATAGGCAGTTCTGATGGACATGCACACACACGGACAGCATGTACAGACCTTCAACGGAGTGTCTGTTCTCCAGCTGGTGCAGGTCAGGGAGGATGTGCATGCAGTTGATGCAGCAGTAAGTGAAAAAGTCCAGCAGCACCACTTTACCGGCCAGCTCCTTGCTCAAAGACAGCGGCTCCTCTGTGTTCAGCCACTCCAAGCCTGGAGGAAATCACAGAAAACAACAAAGCTTTTATCTCTGGAGAACATATTGGATTCTTTATTATTAGAGGGAAAAAAAAAAGAACATGAAGATATTGGATTTTGAATATAAATCACACATGTATATTTTAATAAATTACCTCAATAATTACCTCAAATGTTAATTATTTCTCTTCCACAATTTAAATAAAATAAGATTTGCTTCAAAAACTTCAAACTTCTTGGCTTGTTGTGCACCTTTTTCTACAGAACTTTTTCCTTCCACTTAGCTTTCCTATAGATGCTTTGTATATCGCACTGTGCTTTTTTGTAGACAGCTCTAGTAGCTTAACCTTCAACTTGACTTTTCCCCATGCTAATTTAGACTATAAGAGGTATGCATTCTCTAATAATATGATAGTAACATTCCCTTTCCAAAAAACCTCAAGCTGTAAAACCTGATTAACTCTATGACTGAATCCCACACAGTCCTTTTGTATCCCTAAGGCCATGTGCAGATCCTGCGACAGTCTGTCCTATAGACAGCATCTGCTGCTTCACTGGTCCATAACTAACTCACTGTGACTGAAAGCTTGATCTTTTGTCAGCTGGAATTTAGCTGGTGCAATAAGGAGAGAACTGAATGGGAGATTCAGCAACAACAATAACTCAACTATAAAATCTCGTACACTGCAGGACTACTAGAATGGACCAATTATGGAGCACTAAGATAATGTTTTAAATCACACCTTGCTGTTTTCTTTTCAAAGCAAAAACACTTTTCTACCACTTTATCCAGAACTGAAACACATTAAGAAAAAGTATGCAACGAAAAATGTCAAAAATGTTCCATAAAAAAGAAACATTTTCATTTAAAATTTCTAAATGAAAATACATTTCCAAAATCTTAGGAGGGTACGGAGTTGGAATCCTGTTGTAGTAAATCTTGATGGATTCAAGGCTGTTGTCAAAAACATCACGTTTAAGACTTTAAATGACATTTTAGGACCTGAGTAATGGTGCAGGAAAACACATCACCTTTCCGTAACATTATTTTCTATGTGGTATATGATTTTCTTTCATCTTTTACTTTGCTAAGGTGACTAAAGCTGGTTTAACTCCCCAAACCATCAAAGTATACAAATATATAAATAAGAAAAAATAACAAAGTCATACTGAAGGTCAGTAAAAGCAAAATATTCCTTAATTTCATCTTTTAGGTGTGAGCAACATATTTCTGCTCTCATATTATACTATTTATCTGGTAACCTTAATGAGCCAATAAAGTGATAAAATATCCTGGATCTTTACTGCCTGAGAAATAGAGGAGCTCATATGTGCTCAAGATCACCACCCGCTGGTGTAATAAGATGGTAACAACATGCTGTAAAATTTAGTTTCATCCAATCAACTCAGTATGATATATCACGATTAGTATAACTGGAAAAGTTAAAAAGCAGACTTAATGGAAACTTTGTTGATCCTAACATATAAATCCAGAGATGAAGAGAATTTTATATAATCGATACAGCTCTACTGTTATTAAAACTCTACAGTCTGACAACTAACATAACATACTTTAGAAAAACAAATGTCTCAAAATGGCAGCAGGACAGTAGAAACCAAGAGATAAATATGGCAGATTAAAAAATCTACTCAACATTAGGTAATTTCCTGAAGTTGTTACTTCCTATATCTGACATGCTGACTATTGGAGAACAACTTCTTTATGTGAAACTACAGCTACTGTGCTTTAGAAAAGTTTTAATCCCACCTGAGGCTACTTTTTTTGTCACAATGAATACTAAAAAACAGGGTAATATTACTGTAAATGGAACAGTACTGAATAAACGTAGCCCTTTGAATGTTTTCTTCAAATGAAAACTTGAAAGGTTTAGTACATTTGTTGTATTCAGCTCCATTTGCTCTGATATTCTTCATGCCGCTAAACTAAAATGTACAGGATAGCATTAAAACTATGAAGTAGTCAAGAAGCTCATGGGAAATTCGGGTAAAGTTCAGCTCAAATGTTATAGTCTTTGGATACTATCAGTCGTGCTTTGCAAAAATCTGGCCTTTCTGGGAGAGTAGCAAGAAATTAGTAATTGTTGAAAGAACAACAAACGGAATTCCTGTTTTAAAATGCATATCATGTACAGGAAAGGGACACAACTAATAGGTAGTAAGATCTTAGGTAAGAGGAGAGCAGAATTTAACCTTTTTTTGGATGCACTATTTTAAGGTAGAAAGCTAAAACTCCCTGTAACATGAAACATGGTAGCAGCAGGAGCATCGTGCTTTGTGGGTGCTCAAAGACAAATGCTAAAACGAGTAAGCATAATGCTAAATAGAGAGCTATATATTGAACAGTCATGGGGGAAATACCTTTTTTTATATATATTACACTGTCTTATTTACCACCCAATATATAAAAGATGAATTTGTTATACATTGGGAAAGCTGGGGGTGTCAAAACTTTTACGAAGAAGTCTATCTTTGGGCATCAATCTGAAAGAAACCAAGTAATCAAACCAAGTCCAAACAATTGTTTTAGGGTTGGTCAAAGTTTAGTTTTATGCCTGCTTTGCTTAGATAAAACAGCAAGCTATTTTAAGCAAATATTAAAACTTTAATCGAAGATAGTACCATATCTAAAAATCGACGTGAGTTGGTTTTGAAATAGTCGTCGGGTGTCAAAAAAGAAAACATAAGGAATTTTGAAGAAAATTACTTATTGCTGTTCTGTCAAACTGTTCTAGTGCGCCGAGTTGCTAAGGAAGCTAAAGCTTCCTTAGCAACTCTTAGGATCTAACCTGACTGAAAATCCGGTATCTTCAGGTCTCCCTTCTCGTCTATATTTTTCAAATACTGGTAGACAAGGTCTTCTTTTTCTTGTTGTGTGGCAGCATCATCTAAAGCGTAATCGAGCTGACTTTGGATGGGATACAATGTAGAAAGGCTGCAGTGGGACGCCATGATTACGCAAAACACTACAACAACCTCGATGATCGTCAACGACCAATCACAGCAGCCGCGTGACCATACAGCCAAATAAGGGCAACGTTAAGATTCAGAAGGGTGGTTTCGATAAAAATATAAAATAATTTTCTCTGTAAAATTGCTTTTTATTTTCAATAATATATAGATATATATGAATTTAATAATGTTAAATATTATCTTATTATTTAATGATGGTTTTTAAAAACAAATGAGGAAAATCAGTGTTATTCCACATACCGAAAGTGTGGCTCTTTCTATCTAATTTCGTTTACTTAATTCGTCTCTATGTTGTGGCGGTAAGGGTAGCTAACAGTTTCAGACAGCGAATCGTGTTCAAATGAAGTGAAAATACCTTCAAAATATTGATTTACATGTTATAAAAATCAGTTTGATTAGCGAACGTTCTACGAAACATATCTACTGGGAAATATCTAATACAAACAAGTTTAGTGTTAGTCTTTTCTTCTCCACAGGAATGTTACCAAACGTTAGTTCTTGTGTAATAAACCGTGTTTTGAGGTGACGCTTGCTAAGCTACGTTCATTGCTACTCCAAATGTCACAAAAGAATGACTCCGAAAATGACATTTGGGAATATAAACCACTCGAGAAGAAAAGAAAAAACAATACATCGATGTGCGTTTCCAAAAGAAGATGCACTTCTAGGAAAACGTCAAAGAAGGACACTTCTCTCTCTGTCAGGCCACAGGAGAAGAACACAAAGAACAAATCAGCTAAAAGCGGAGACTCATCTGCTGCTGGAAATACAGATGAAAAAATCATCTCATTATCGGAAGAGTTACCCACCAAGTCTCCTGCTGCAGAGAAAACCAAAAATGACAGGAGTGCAGGGGAGACGCCAACTTCAGAGGACTACTGTCCCATCTGTCAGATGCCTTTCTGTGTTTTGGTTGTACAGTCTCAGAGATGGCATGTTGCTGAATGCCTTGACACCCCCAGAGACAAATGCAAAGGTAAAACCCCTCATATAGTTCTTATGTATAAAGTGACTTAAAATTAATTCACATCCAGCTAAGTTCTTCACATTTTGACACCCTGCAACCACAGACCACATTGTAGTGGGATTGTGTATAACAGACTAGCATATAGTGGAGCATAGTTATGAAGTGGATGGAAAATGATCCATGTTTTATTTTTTTAATAGAAAGGAGTTAAAAGTATATTTTAATCCATGTTGAGCCCCTTAAAGTGATATAGCACATAAGGTTTGCTTTGCAATAACACCTGCGATCATCTGAGGATGTCTTTACCTTGTTTTCAGCCTTTTATCCATTCTTCTTTGCCATAGTTCAGTAAGATTGGACAAAGGACACCCGTAAACACCAATGGTCAAACCCTTTTACATATATTGCATTGGATTTACATTTAGGCTTTGACTAGGTCATCAACAGGCAGAAATGTGGCTGTATGTTTTTGTTTTCCCTACTGGGAGGTGAATCCTACTCTTTAGTCTGAAGTTTTTGTTTTATTTTAAAGCATCTAACAGATTTTCTTCAATTATTACCCTCTGTATTTGTTATTTTTCCGAATTCTCATAATGTTCTACCCCTACATAAAAAGCTTCCAGAACAGAAAAAAAATGTCTGATAATGTTGTTTTTTTTCTACACTTGATCTAATAGTATTTGACAGATGTCTTTGGTTTGTGTGGTTTGCTGCATTTGTCCTTCTGAGCTCTTTTATTGTTTATTATCGAACACCAAGCACTTACTCAGGATTAGAGATTGGTGCAAAGTTTACGGTGTGATGCAATGAACTGAACGTCCTCCGAGAGATAACCTTTTATAGGTCTTCTACAAAGCCTTAAAAGTGGGAAAAAATGAACTCAGCTGGGTGATTTCCTTAAAAATGATCAAATTATGTATTGATTTTTTACTCTGAAGTATTAAAGGAAAAAAAATAAGGAATTAAATTCATAATCTTTATATGCATGAAGTGATTCATCTATGAATCTCACATTTTAATCCATTGATTTGGGGCTTGGTATTTCTAACAGACACTGAGCGAGAGGCAGGAAGCAACCTGGACATGTTACCATGGGAACACAGACACACATGAGTCAAACGGTTAAATCAGCCATCTTTTAAAACAAAAATCGGCTATTTTTTTGTCAAAGAGCCCATTTAAGTATATCCAGATACAAAAGAAATCCGTTTCGACTCTTCCATGTCTGAATCCTGTATTAGCATCATGTTCATAAGACACAAAAGCATTAATAAAATAATTAGGAATTTGCCTAATCAGGTTTTCAAAATATATAAAAGAAAAAGGATCAAGTCCAGAATCTTACAACAAAAAAATTGTAGAATTTTTTTTTTTAACAAGTGGTTACTGAATTGGCTTTATGATTAAACTGCAGGGAGTGAAATATATGGACCTTAGTGCTGCATCATAGTAGGAAAAAGAGCACATAGTGATTTTTATTGTCAAGAATTGCATGGACAACAATTAACCTGCATTGTTTTTATTATTCACCGCTGTGATGAAACCGTGGCTCCTGAAATAGAAAGGTTTACCAGATATTTTGTTTAAGCCATTCTTTGCAACAGGTTGTTAGATGTTGCTTCTATTACAATGTGATCGATTTGAATTATATGTAGAAGGAAAGGGATTTTTTTTCCTCTCTTATTTTTTTTTTTTACTTGGATGTAAATTGAACCTGTTTTTGAGAGTTATCGCTCTTTAAGTTAACTTAAAGTATATTCCTGATCTGCTGATTTTAAGAAACAAAAAGGTTGGTGGGTCAGGTTTCCCTGCAGTATCAGATTCATAATTAGCTCTCCTAACTAAATGGCTTACCAGCTCAAAACTATAAGAGCCATAATCACAAAAATGGTGAGAAAACCTTAAATTAGCTTTTTGATTCTGCTCTGACAACTCCGCTTTGTTTCCTCTGTCCAGAATGTCCAGAAGGTCTCCAGTGTTCCTCCACCATCCCAAACCATTACAAGAAGTTCAACCACACACTTCTTGCTGAAAGCCGTGCAAACGGTAGTGCAGCCCAAAGTCTGTGCTGGCAAACAGAGATCAGTGAAGGAGAAAGCCTTGGTTGTCTCCAAGAAACGAAAAACAAGGAGGGGATCAACTCTCCATTAGATCCCTCCCAGGGGAAATCTCCCATTTCTCCTTCCTTTTCTAGTCAAGGGGGCTCTCCTGGACAGAATTACACTACAACACCTCTGTCAAAAGCTACAAACGGCCTTCTCCTGCTGCGTTCTCCTGGACCAGACGACTTTAAGAAAAAGAAAGGCTGGTTGAGTAATAATAAAGGACTAAATTCTGGAGGTAAAAATGACGTTTTATCCACTGCTGTCAAAGAAACAGAAGCTCAAACTGTTGAAAATTCAACCAAGGAGCAAATTACTCTCAGAAATGATAATGATGATGATGATGATGGGATTTCCTACTCTCCGCTGTCTGAGCTCCCTGCAGAAACTGAAGTCAGTAACAACTGCAGAAAGTCACTTTTTGCTGATGAAGGGTCTGATAATGAACATTCAGTGATACTTTTCAATGACAGCTTCTCAAGCGAAGATGAAATCATGTCTCAGTTTATAGAAAATAACCTGGATGACCATGAAATGTTAAATCAACCTCCCTCCTTGTCTCAGCTGAATCCTGTTTCTTCATTAGCACCTTCTAATCAACATGCCGCCCCAACCAGGGCTGATCCAGAAGCTTGTAGAATTGGCAGCAGTAGCTTTCAGTCTCCACAGAGGATTGTTTTAGAGCAACTGAGAGAAAGTCTTCTTAGCTCAGAGGGTCACTGCAGTCAGAATCCCAGTTCTCCTCAAATATCTTCATCACAGGACTCCTTTGTGACAAAAAATCAAAGCATGCCTCCTCCAAAAGGCCAGAGTAGAGCAGGCCAAACCTCGGGTCTGAAGCAGACGGACATTGGAGTGTTTTTTGGCCTCAAACCACTCAAAGAAAAACAGACTGAAAGTGGACAGAACAACCTGGACACATCTGCTACTCTAGCATCTGGTAAGAACGCAGGACGGATGAGACAGAGGAGAGACGGACAGGCGAAGGGAACCTCTGACCTGGCAGCAGAGGGATCACAAACCACAGTGCTTGGAAACGACTCCATCTCAGTGGGCGCTCGGCGCCAAGCAGGCAGAGGGTGGAGAAGAAGGTGGAACAGAGACAATGCGGATGGGGAAGTTCAGCTGCCCCGCTGTCCGTTTTATAAGAAGATTCCGGGTCAGTAAGCAAACATACAGGGACATCTCAATAACGTTTAATATCACTAGAAGAATCTGTCATTCATTGAAACGAGTAAAAATATAAATCAGTTCCTGACAGATGGATTTATGAAGTTATTTAAGATCAACAATTTGGCAGTATAACATAAGAAAAAAAAATATTGAATTGTTAGGGTGATATAATGGTAAACAACATTGAAGCCATAATAGCTTTTTTGAGAGTGCTGTATTCAAGATGGAAAGTTGAGTGGAAGGAAGAATGTTGTTATGGGGGAAAATAAAGTGCACAAACAACAGAGATAAAGACAGCCTTCACTTTGTTTTTAAGCAAAGCGCGTTTTAGAGTGAACTGGAGCAAAAGTTGGACCGATCCAGAACATGGCTGTTCTTTGTGTTACGCTACTCAAGAATAAATGCTTGAAAAATATCACTTGGTGACCTAATGAATCTGAGTTTAACTTTAAACTGACTTTTTTAAGGGGGATGTTTTAGTGGAATGAGATCTAAGTTTATAAAATGTTTTGATTTAAAAATAAGATCCTGCGGTTTGTGATGGAAGATTTCTCTCACATGTTCTCAGGTACAAAGTTCGCTGTCGATGCATTTCGTTATGGAGAGATTCAGGGAATAACCGGTTACTTTTTAACACATTTCCACTCGGACCATTACGGAGGCCTGACCAAGAGCTCCACTTTTCCAATCTACTGTAACAGAGTAAGTCCAGCTGCAGACACACCAACAGCTCGTCCTGTTTACATCTCTTGATGCTTCCTTTTTTTTTTTTTTCGTTGGAAGAGGTTTTGAAATCCATGCTGTTAAGTCTCGACTATCATGCAATACTGTTTGTTTTGCACGTTGGCTATCAGTCTGAACAAGGCCTCTGGCCACTTATGGAACAAGACCTTCTTCTTTTCTTTCTTTTTTTGTTAAGATTTTCCACTTGTTTGTGCAGAAAAGCATTGTGAGAAATCTCCACGCTCCGCACTTCCCCTCAGTAATTATTAAAAATTCACAAAGCAGTTTATTTTATAAATGCAAAATAAGCGCACCTGATCCACTCTTTATCTCGTGCACCGTTTAGCATGGAGTAATGAGAAATCAGCTTGCAGGAGCCGGCACTGAATACCAATTTGTCAACAAGGGATTGTTAATGAAGTCAATTAGATTTTAAAAAGCTATTTTTTTTTTTCTTTCGTGCAGAAAAGTGCAACATTTGCCAGAAAATCAATTTATCTGAACCTCGGTTGGGCTTTATCTTTTGTTACAATGCCTGTGTTTTGCCTATTAAGGTGTGACAGAATTAAGGAAACTTGATGAATTAAATTTTTCTGCTGAATAGGAATGAAATTATCTTTTTGGAGGTAAGAAAAAATACAAAAATAAGTACTGGATCCATCATTTTAATCTTTTAATTAAAGCCAGTAGAGAATTTTAAACAGGGAAATAAAACAGACTGCCTCCTACAGAGGTTTTTATTTCTTTGTGTCACAGACATAAACCTTCAGTGTAAAGTTTAGGAAGTTAAATTTCATTTTCATATATTGGGTTTTTAAATATGAAACCAAATTAACATTTCTGCTTTTTTCCCACTTGGTTTGAAATTTATGCAAATGTAACCTAAAATACAGAAAACTAATATAATTTTACATTACTTTGTAGAAACGACATTTAAAGAAACTAAGATTATCTTTGTTCTTCTTATTTTATTTTTAACCTCAATATTAAGGCATGAAGACATTGGCCTAAGTGAAGCAACTGTTGCTCTTAAGCCTTAAATCATTTGTTAGGTCAAAGCAAACAAACTCACAACAAAGATTGATATTTAACAAAAACAAGAACATAAAAATAAAAAAATATATTTATGACAGCTACCAAGCTACACCGCAAACCAACTAAGGGTTCGTGTCTACTGGGCGGAGTTAATACATTACTTTGGATTCTGTGGAAGAGGAAGCATCTCTTCCTTTCGGGGGTAAAAAAAAAAAAAAAAAGTGTCTCCACTGCTTACAGACTTTTTTTTCCCATTTTATTAATTAAACAGAATTAAGGTCTACATTGACATAAAAATCGATGCAACAAAAGGCAAGCTCATAAAGACGTGTTTACCGGTGTTCTCACAAAAACCTCAGATGGCGCTGACTGAAGGATGTGACATCATTACAGCACGGCTGTTCAGTGAGCTGAACTG
>JAUZNJ010038582.1:15474-35339 GCA_034780135.1 Jordanella pulchra
ATAGTGGGTTTTCTGATTGATGCATAGAGGAAAATGCAGCACCTTGGACTCTCTGAGTTGATCAATGGATGTTTTTTTGTTTTTTTTAACCAAAGTGTGTCATGCTAGCACAAATCAGAGTATTTCTGCTAATGATGAATCTACATACTGTCAGATCTTGGGATGAACTTAGGTTTCCACACATGGTCTCAAGATTTAATTTTTAAAGGCATTTTTTTTTTTTTTATTATTCTAATATATTAGTCTTTCTTTTTAGCTTGACTTTATCTGCGCGTTTAAAGACAAATGTAATTGTGACCCAAAAGGTAATGGAATCAGTCTGTTTTTTTCAGTCTGTTTTAGGACCACTGTTAGATTTGTTAATTAAAGCCCATCCCTTCCTTTCAGATCACGGGGAACCTGGTGAAGAGCAAGCTGAGGGTGGCCGATCAGTACATCCACATCCTGCCGATGAACACTGAGGTGAACGTGGAGGGAGTCAGGGTCATCCTTCTGGACGCTAACCAGTGAGTCATCCATGACATGAGTGGGGAAAATCGCTGCCTTGCTCAAGGAGTAGGGCAGTATATCAGGAGCATTTAATTTCTCATAGGGATCGACAATTAATTGGTTAAAATTGATCAATTTTTCTGTTTATGAACATTTTGATTTTTGGAAAATCTGATTTCTTCTTATTGGTGATATTCAGATGACAAAAGGAACCTTAAAGAATAATTTGCACAGAAATTAAACCAAGTGAAGCAAAAACGTTTCCCTTTTAAGACTTCTGGATGGAGCATAGAAATGAACAAAAAATTGGTTCACAATTATTTCATTAATTGATTGATAATATGATTGTTTCAGCACTACTCATAAGTGATAAATAAGCCTACTGTGTGAAACAACTATCTGCAAATATTTAGTGTGTTTTATTTTCATTGTTTGAGGTAAAACATGATTGGCAGCCTTTTTTTTTTTTTACAGCTTTAATTTTGTTACTCTTTAAATTAAAGTGTTTGTGTTTTTATTATGAAACTTGAGAAGAAAAAAAAAGTTGATTTGCCGGATTTGGTAGGAAAAAGTCACTTTTTAAGCCCGAATTTCTCTACTATTCTTTAATCCACATTTTGCTGGAAATTCTTTCCTTTTGAAGATGCATGACCACCTGTTGATCCTTTAGACCCTTCCGTTTATCCTTCTACCATGTGTTTATTCCTCCATCTTTCTGTTCCTCCAGCTGTCCTTTTATTTCTTTGTATCTGTTCCTCCTTCCATCCATCAGTGTCCTTCCATTTATGGCCTGAAATAACTGCTCATCTATTATCCTCCATTCTTCTCTCCTCCTATTCCACCTTCCTGTTATCTTTTTCTGTTAGTCTCTCGTTTAGTTTTTCCGTAATCCATCCATTTCCCTGTCAAATGATATCCTAACATTCTGTTGTGCTTTTTTTTATTTTCTAAAATTCCATAACTACAGTCTGGCCGCTGTAGGAACAGCAGGAATTTCGTTGTGAACGTTGTGTTTTGGGACATGGAATGGATTGGGAATTATCTGCAGATCTGGAAGCTGTTAGACTCCGGATTTCAGCTCTTATTTAATCTCTTCTTCTGCTTCTGTTCCGTCAGTTGTCCAGGAGCTGCAATGCTGCTGTTCTTTTTACCCGATGGGCAGACGGTTCTCCACACTGGTGACTTCAGGGCTGACCCCTCCATGGAGAATTACCCCGAGTTACTCAGCTGTCGTGTTCAGACTCTCTACCTTGATACCACGTAAGTATTTCCGTATTTTTAAATTATTTTCCTGTTTTTCTTACTTAGCAGCGTGTCTAATAGTAGCTTGTTCCTCTGTAGCTACTGCAGCCCTGAGTACACCTTCCCCAGGCAACAGGAAGTCATCAACTTTGCAGCAAACACGGCCTTTGAGCTGGTGACTCTAAACCCACGCACACTCATAGTGTGTGGATCGTACTCTGTGGGGAAAGAAAAAGTCTTCTTAGGTATGCGTTTTATTCTTTAAGAATTTATGTGACCTATATCTGAAATGCCACGCAATATGATCAGAAACCTAAATAAGGACGAAGAAACTAGCAGATCTCCTGAATATAAATTGCAACATTACTTTTAAATCTCAGTCTTAAATAATGCATCGGTTTGTTTGTTTTTTTTTTTTGGTTTTTTTTTTTTCCTGTTTGCTACTAAAAACAACCCTTGCCATCAACTTCTGGGTACACAATGAAATTATATGTAAACCCAACAGTAAGGAGGAGAATATGTTATTATTTTATAGTCATGAATCGCTTTCATCCTGCTAAAAGGTCACCAGTTATTGCATCTATATTAAAATGTGAGTCGGATGACGCACAAGATTTCAGGATGTTGTTTTTGTGAACAAAGCAATACCCGATATACGGTGTCCTTGCTTGGAGGCGACTTGTCCTCTGCTGACATCTGTGAATAATGAGCTTCTGCAGGTTTCTACAGTAATGCACTTAAATGTTTTTTATTCTATTTTCTTTGTTTTTTAAAGAGACACCACAAAGATTTTTTTCTTTGTGGAGTGGGTTAACTTTTTATCACCCTAGTCAATTTTTATATGGTTAAAAAGATATATATAGAAAATGAAGACACAATATTCAAGTCTCAGATTATTAATAGAGAATCTTATTAAAACTGGAAAAAGGATATTTTAATACAGAAATGTCAGGCTTCTTAGTTTTATTTCTATGCTATTAAAAATGTGTCCAGGATTCATTTTCATTTAAAGCTTTATTTAAAACTCCTGTTTACACAGTGTATTCTGTTTTTTATTGGTAGCTCTGGCTGAGGTCTTAGGGTCAAAAGTGAGCCTTTCCAGAGACAAATACAACACCATGTGCTGCCTGGAGTCTGAGCAAATCAAGGAGCGTATAACCACCGACTGGAAGGCAGCCCAGGTTCATGTCCTCCCCATGATGCAGATCTCCTTCAAAGTAGGTGTAGCAGGTTTTATTTATCCTGCATGATGATTACAGCTGTTTTTAACTCTCATTATTATTGGCCTGTTATTAGCTTCTTTTTTTACACTTGTGTACATCACTGCCTCATTTCTGAGGGGGAGAAAAAGAACAAATATCCTTATGTACTCTAATTTTTTTATGGATTCCTACCCTTATATCAAAGTCTGTTATGACTAATTAACATGACTGTTATCAGTCCATATTGCTTTAAAACTTGTTTCTAGTGAGATTTAAATGACTGGATACAGTAAAGCCAACTGAGGAAAATAAAAGCAGCAGGTTCCGTTTTAATGCATCATCAGCATGAGTTGCTATAATGCACAGCTTATGTTTGCAATAATACTGCATCCTCAGCTTAAAACTTACATTTTAGATGCTTTTTGTCTGTATTCTCATCTCCACAGAAGCTGCAGGATCACTTGGCACGCTTTTCAGCACAGTACGACCGACTGGTGGCCTTCAAGCCCACCGGCTGGACCTTCAGCGAGCAGGTGGAGTCGGTAGATGACATCCAGCCACAGATCAGTGGCAACATCTCCATTTATGGTAAGAAGAAATCATTCATTGAAATGTTTTCCATTTGAGGAGAGAACAAGTTAATGAGATTCTTTTTTTTTTCTTATATATTCCAAATTACGTCCAACCTACTGAAAGCCTACAGCGCCCTCTATAGGGGATTAGAGCTAACTCTGCTTTAAGGCTCTCCAGGACGGAGTACATTATCAGAATCCATTGCCACCTTTTTCAGTACAGTTAGACTGTTGTCTAAAAAAAAAAAAACTCAGAACGGAAATGGTTGTGACTTGATTCTTATCAGTAAATGAAACCAGTTATTCTTGCAGCTCTGTTTTGAAGTTATGAATAAATCCATCAACATCATCAGAGCCATCTGTCATAAGAGCAGCAGCAACAAGCTGGAGGCGTTTGCCTCCAATTTTAGCTTTAGACTTATTCCCCTTATCTGTTTTGTGTCACTCTGATAGATGTTCATCTGCCGCCTCCTCTCTCTTGTATTCTTCGGGCTCCATTTTGGCTACATCTGTTCAGAGCCGACCTCATGTTAATTTGTAAGATGGTTGAAGTTTAGAAAACAAGATGCTTGTGTTGCTGATTCCTATTTAAGAGGACAAAGGGATCCTTTGTCTGTATTTTCAACTGAAATGACAACATGAGGCGCCTCAGGACTTTGTTTTCTGCTTTGCATACACTTCTTCATGTTTCATAGCATCTGGCTTTGTTGTCAGATTTCACAACAGACATAATTGCTCCTTTGTTTGCTGGTGGGGTAATTAAGATGAGGAACAATATTGAGGTAAATGAGATGTAAAAGTGACAGAAACCCTCCTAGTTTAATCTAAAAAAAATAAAAGAAAAGATGATTGCTATATCCTTAGGATGAGAGCAGTTGAAATGTTCTAGATGTTCAACCTTCCTGTTTCTTTGACAGGAATCCCATACAGTGAACACAGCAGCTTCCTGGAGCTGAAACGTTTTGTCCAGTGGCTCAAACCTCTGAAGATCATCCCTACTGTCAACGTCGGCAACTGGACGAGCAGGAAGGCAATGGAGAAGTGTTTTAATGAGTGGATCTCTGAAACTAGAGCAAAGCTTTAAATATGCTGCTGATTTCCAGAAGTTTGTTGGTTTAAAAATCCAAACCATTCAGTTAGATTTTTAAAGCTAAATATTTTTAACACTAATTTGTACTGATATTTTTTTATATAAACCTTTCAACAAGTTAACTTATTACTGAAAGAAACTACAGGTAACTACTGAACTGAAATGATTTGATACGCACTCTTTGACCGAATACTTTTTCAGTCCACTGCCTTTGATGTGCAGTTTTCCCAAGCATACAGTATTTACAGCAACCAACCAAGCGCTTAACTGCTGAGTTAATTTGCTAACTGTTGGGACCACGTTCCCTTATCGTATTTATTCAGCATATTTCAATGTTCTTAAATTGTACTTTTTATGTCTCTTTTTATATTTGTTTTTATGCCATAAAATAAAATCCTATTCTTTAGATCTTCGCTTTGTTTGTTTCGTTCTATATCTGAATGATGGCAGCACCGCCACCCATCAGTCTTTCAATCTCCCTTCCTATTCTCCCTTCATGAACAAGAAAACCGAACTCCTCCACTTGAAGCTATGGATTCACAACGCATTGGTCTAGAATTGATTTATTTTTTCTGCCAACAAGGTTAAAAAAATAAAAAATAAATAAATGTGGTGAATTTTGCCTTTTCTGCTTTGAATTTTTTTTGTAAATAAAGAAATACAATTTGCTAATTCTGTTATAGACAATTTATTGTAAAAATAATCCAGAGTCAATGCTAACTTCTGTGGAAAAAAGAATGAATTACAAAACTTCAATAGTTTTTGGACATTTTTATTTCACAGCTTCTACATTTTAAAAGAAAGTAAACATACATGCAGAATAAAGAACAAGGTGATTAACATGGTCTAAGAAACTTGCTTTACCCACTTAAAGATAAAATACCTGTTACTTTTTATCCTTTTAAATCCACATGCTATCAGAAAATCCTAAGGGAGAGTATTTGGCCAACATTTGAATTAAAGATCTGACACTAATTTGCCTTCAATTATTCAGTGCTGAGTCTCTTACTCTCCAGTCTTGAAAGCTTTCTAATTTTAATTTAAATACAAATAAACGGAGATGGTCATTAATTGTATAATTTTATTTGCATACATTTTACAAGACGATTACAGATTTACCCTCTTAATAAAACCAAGACTACCAACACCCTTTGCAAAGGATGCACTTTGCCTATTCAGAATACTTTCAGGCTTTGGTAAATATTGTTGGATTATATTTTGTAACTGGATGTTTTTGTTTGAAGAACTATTTTTTTCTGTTTCTATAAGAACCTTTGACTTGCAGCTGAAAGACATGATATGATTTTGCCTTTATACAACCTCTCCCTGAGGGCAGGCAGACGTGTAATACTGGTTTCTATATTTTCTTAAATTTAGATCAAGCACCGATTGCTAACAGGGTGCAAAAAACAAAGTTAAAACATTGCTTCAGTTAAGTGTGTCAACCTTTCTGTGTGCTATGTAACTAAATGCTTGCAAACAGGTTTCCCCTCTTTGTGCTTTTGGAAACATGCCATTCATTGGGTCATGGTGCAGAAAGATGTCCCCTAGGAGGAGCAACAATGAGCTTTGTCTTAAAGGACAGTTATCTATGCCAGCGTTCCCTTTAAGTTGTTAATGAAAATGAGGAAATTATATTAATGTCTTTACCTTACAAGCAACCCAGAATATTATTGATACAAACTGCCTCAAAGTAAAAAATGCCTCAATGTAACCTTAACTCCCAACGGCAGGAGCTTCTATGAAGAAAGCGTGGCATTAAGACGGCATTAAGAAATACCTTTCAGTGTGACATTCACCTGTTGTTTCCTTCTAAAGGCAGCAACCCAATACACTAAAGGTATGGAATCCAACACATAGGAAGTTGCATATAAAACATTTTCACCTGTTTTAATATAAGGTATGAAATATTTTAGTTTAAAACTCGTTTGAGGCCATAGTAGTTGGAGCGGACTTTGTCATAGAAAGTTGCACTGGTCAGAGCCTCAGTCGCTGCAGGGGCAGTTTGGCATATGCAGAGGCCGGGATCCCCGCTGACGGCAAATGGTCACTTTCACCTGAAGTCAGATTCTCTTGTCAGATTAAGTGGAACAATGCATTCAAATCCTGATAACATGTTTGTATTTCGGTTGGAAGCGATAACTGTACCATTTTCTTTAGCGACTTGCTGATAAACATCTTAAAGTCCTCCATGCTGCTCGTGTCAAGGTCATTTATTGCCAGGACTTGGTCCCCCTTGTGGAAGAGGCACACGGACTGTGGCTCTCCAGTCCAGTCACACACACTGCCACGTAAACAAGAGTCTAATTAATCAATGGTTTTCAGCTTTTAATTTAACTTCTGTGATTTCTTGATTTAAATTTAATGCTCTAATCGTGTCACTCTTTTATCCTGTTGCACAATTTACATATAAAGAATTTAAGTCCTTTGGGGAACAAGGTGTTTAAAAAATAGTTCAGACAGGAAGTTACTCTACCAGTGAAGATATAGATTTTAATCAGGGATTCTAGAAACAATGCTAACGAGAAACAATTCATGCTGCATTTACCTTAAGAGAGACAGATAAAGTGAGAAAGTAAGGTGATTTCCTTTTCACAAACATTACCAGAAGCATAACTAAGATTTTCTCATAGATTTGATGCAGCTGTTTACCTCAATTTAACTCTGCGTTTGACTTTGTAAATTGACAGAAAATGAGAATCAGGTTATTCGTTTTACTCTAATTCAGAAGGTAATGGCTTGCATTTCTTTGCAACCAGTTATGGTACAATGCTAAGAGGTATTTAGATATTGCTATCACATTTTTAAAAGAAACCCAGTTCAATCCATGCTCAGATATAGATTGGTGACCCATTATGAGGTGTATAATTATAACTAGCTGTCTTTTGGACAAAGCCCCAAATAAACAATGGGCACCGAAGAAATTAATGGGTACCATTACAGAAAGCAGAAACAGCAAACTTTGTAATGTTTTAAAATGGTAATAAGCTAGCAATACTATTAGCTGCAATGTTCCTGAGACTGAGACAAATTCAAATAATACTGCTAAAGAGTTTGTTTCTGTAGGCACACAAGCTAAGTTAAGCTAGCCACAGAGCTAGCTCATAAAGGAACGGAGAAATGTTTTTACCATGTGATACAATAAGATTTGTTTTAACACTTTAGACATCTAGAAAGTCACTTATTTTCTGGAAAATGCTGTAATCCATCAAATGTTTTAATATAACTCTTCAATCTTCAGTTTCATTAACTAAGACCTATAAACATAGCCTAATTCATGCTCATTTCCTCATTTCCTTGTTTATTTTTCCTGTATAGGGATAAGAACAAAGTCAGTTTTTGCTGCAAAACTGTTAAAGATTAAGATTATTTTACTCTTAACACATTGTTTCTCGTATACAATTTAGCATTAGTACCACCGTACTAAGTGGTAAAGGAAGTTATCAAAAAATCAGAATCACCATGCTATGTTGTGACTTGTGTCATGTGCCTAATTGGTACAGTAGTTAAAATAGAAGACAAAATAATAATTAGCACTGCAGCACAGCTAGCAACTGAAGGAAGTAAATGTACTCATATTTTTTCCAGTTGACATACAAGCTAGCAACATGTTTAGCTGTATATTCAAAGGTCTGAGATGTTCTGAATTGTATATTGATTTTTGCAGAGAAGCAGCTGTTCTAGTTTTAAACCTTTAAAAATGAGACTATAAAACATTTTTATTATTGGTTTTATGGGGATATTGGTTTGATATTGGCATTTAAAGCAACCAATAAATAGCCTATCAGATTTATATGCTTTTTATTTGATAAAAATTATGTATTCTATTAAATTTACAAAGTAATGTCAAAGCTGTTCCTTTTTATTTTGGACACTAAACCTTAACTATTAAACTTTGGTAAACACAACTAGAACTTTTTTTTTGCTGTATTTCTATATAAATGTTTGAAAAAGGACGGTCTTTAATATATCCCCTGGGCTTTGTAACATAGAAATCAGTTTTATTATTTAACATAATAAAGTGTAATATAAACTAATGAAACTGAACTATTTATTCCATTAAGCAGCTGCTAATCCCTGTATAAAAACAAACTGGTGTCGTTTTTTTAAAGAAATGGAGAAAAGAACTCATGTAGATCAAAAGCTAAGCTTGATTAGAAGTTTTTTTTCCCACAGGGAAAAGCAGTGCGCAAATAAAGACAAACTTTGTCTAGCTTTGCCTTGTTTGTTCTGTGCTCTGATAATCTACACTGAGTCCAATACTACTCATGAAAGCTAATGCATGCAGAAACATTTTTCTTTGATTTTTTCTCATTTCTCCTCCATTTATAGGACTTATTCAATGTTTCTATTAGAGCAGTACAAGACAGGGGAATATTTTGACGTTTTAAGATTTTCTGATAAACATACCTTGGCTTCCCATCTACCTCTGTGAGCGTGAGGCAGTTTTTCAACTCGGAACTCTTCACCATAAACTCTCTCTCCTCTAGGTTGTGCCGGTCAGGACTTGAAAGCAAAATAAAAGGGATTATTAAGAACTTTATTCTTCTGCTTAGTTATTTCAAATCTAATTAGACAGAATATGGCACAAATAGCACTTTTAGTATTCATCATGAGGCAGAATCGTTTTGTTCTGTGCAAGTTGCATTTAATGTAATTGGAAAACGGTGTGAGGTGGTGCCTTAGAGAAGTATTCCTGCCTTTAAAAACATTTGTCATGCTAATACAGCAAACACCATTGTATTTAAATGTTCAGCATGCATATGTGTTTAACGTTTGATAGTTTTTCTGGCCCAGTCAACTTAGCATCAGAAACGTTTGCTCGTTATTCTCAGACTGATTCAAAGGAATCATCTCTGCTTTCTTGGTTTATAAACAAAATCTTATTTGGATTTTTTAACTGATTTTTTAAACTAACTGAGAGATCTTAACATCTAAAGCAAACTTAATGAAACTCTGGCTATGTGTTATGTCTCCACCCCATTCTAAAGTTTCTTCACAACCACAAAAAAATGATCTGTAACCTTTCCAATGCACTAAAAAAACAAATTCATTCCCACAGCATGATGCTGTTACCGCTATGTTTAAGGGAAATATGGGAGTATTGGGCTTAAATGGATTTATTGTGTTAGTTTTTTTTTTTGTTTTTTTTTTTTGCCGCACGTAGAAGTTGGTCAATTAGGCCAATAATAATAATTAATTCAATGCACTCTCTGGGGAAAAGGTCTGCTTAATGTTTGAAAAACCTTAATGAGAAGCACTGCCTCCTAACTTCTTACTGCAACCTTGTAAAGATGAAGAACCCTCTAGAAACCACTCCAACTAGTCCAACAACATCCAAGCGTTTTTCCAGGTGACTGTTATCTCAATGAGTCATCCAAAATGTTTTAAAGCCTTTTGTTATTTGTTTGTAGTGACAATGATGAAGTTACATCAGATGTTTTTCTATTTTGACAGGGAATGTCAAAATGGAGGTTTGCAAAGACTTCCTGAAACTGTTTTCAAACTCCCTTTATCCTGACCCCCTTCCTACAGATCATTTTGTATAAAACACAACATAACCTAAACACTGGATCAATTAGTTTGTCATATTTTTTGTTCATATTTCCCTTGGGTAAAATTTTCTGAATATTTTAGTATTCTTACCTCTCAGAGAGGTCTTGCTTTTCCAGCCCATTTGTCTCCAGTGTGTTAACAGGAGAACTGGCACTGCTGGAGCTGTTACTGAAATCTGAATACTGACGTTTGTCTTCTCTGTGAAACAAAACAGCAACACAAAAGAATTACAATAGGTTATACTATAAGACCCTGAAACATTTAGAGCTGCCTTCAATGGATAGAGAGTCTGGTGATTTTTCTCAAAAACCCAATGAGATAAAAGTAACAAACCAAAAAAAGAGCATAATTTGTCACAAGGCAAGAAGACAACTTTTTACAGGTCTGATTGTTGTTTTGCCAAACGATAAAAAAAACATTCAGAAGAATAATTGTAAACAAGGACTTATGTTATACTTGCATATGCATAATGTTTCGAAAGAAAATATCCTGGTAACCAAAAAAAGCTTTGGTTTGAAGGGAAAAATATTAAGAATACTTTTTATTTTACAATAAAAATCATAAATAAACTACTCTAACCAACAATGACTAAGTTTTGTCTTCACAATTATTGCCTACTGGGGCATAAACTAATGTTCTTTGGTGCTTTAACAAATGACCCTTCACCAATCTGTAAAATAACCTGTCCATATCACCTCATATTGTGAAAAAAAATGCAAATTGGAATAAATAGAAAATAGTATTATAATATGGAAAAAGAAGCTACAACATATTATAAATAAAAATAAAGAGAGAAAAAAACGGCAAGAAGAAAAGAAGTAAGGAGTAATAAATAGCTGGTTTGAAACACTCTGTGTGACAATACAAACCAAAAGAAAACATTTAGATATAATTTGTAGAAACAGCAAGGAATCAAGAAATAATGTCCAACCGGCGGCTAAGTCACAGGCACATTTTAATTAACAGATAACGCCAAATGTAGATGACTGGGTGTTTTTTTTTCTTTTTAATTAGCCAAAAAATAAGTTTGCCACAGTTGGCTGAAAATTAGAGAGAAATTATGAATTATTACACAGTTTGATAGTGGAGGAAATTCAGTGGGGCAA
This sequence comes from Jordanella pulchra, assembly GCA_034780135.1. Lineage (NCBI taxonomy): Eukaryota > Metazoa > Chordata > Actinopteri > Cyprinodontiformes > Cyprinodontidae > Jordanella > Jordanella pulchra. The sequence goes on from JAUZNJ010038582.1 coordinate 26,732, forward strand.
ACAGCAGCAGGCAGGTAGCAGATAATGGCACAAAGTAATTGGAGGAGGCAAGAACAGTTTTGTCTCTGCGGTGCACTGATGAACACTTGGGTCTTATCTGAACAGGAAGGTCAAAGCGGTCATTAAAAAATCTACTGTCTTCCTGACTGAAAATTTGAGTTTGAAAAACAAAATAGTTCTCCAGGAAATAAGTCCCAACAAGTCAAGGAAATATTTGCTGCAGACTGGTTGAAAATTAAAACCTTTAATGAACCTGCAAAACTGGATTCCTTCAGGTTCATTATATTCACAACACTTTAAGCCCCACATTGCAAAGCAGTTTCTGAAAAAGCTTTAAAATTGTCAACAGGCTACACAGACCTGCCTGTTCAGCCCTGTTTAAGCATCTAGAATGCAGAACATGGGGCTCAAATAGAAATCAAACCACACATGGCCGCTCAGATTAGGTGTTTTTGCAATGCAGCACACCACCAATCAGATTATTTAAAGCACAGAGATGTTTAGCACATAGGTATGAAAAAACACGGTGAAATCCGATCACAGTATGTTTGTCTTTTAAAGACAAACATACTGTGAGACTGAACAAGGAATAAAGCACATTTGCACAGGAAGGTGAGCATTAAATATCACCTCACTGACACCATTGCTACTGTCAAACATGCGGATGACAGTTCAGGAATGGTATTTATTCATGACGGGGCCAGGATTGGATCAAAAGATGTATGCAGGGTTTTACGTAGAAAGGGACAGGAATTATGTTTCAAAGAAAAGGTGTGTTGTGCTTGGCTGGTCTCACATGTAGCTTCTGACTTTACAGTAAATATACTGAAAAAAAACCCACAAAAAAGTGCCTGTGCTTTACTGTTGAGAATAATTTGGAAGAAGATTAAAATGTAGGCAAAACTTGATACCTTGATAATATCTATGTATAAAACCTCTATGATATAGAGTATAGCGTCTTCCTGGCTGTCTGTCACACACAGCCTTTTACAAACAGGCCAGAAAGGTCAAGCTCCTCCATTCCCTGCTTTGCTTGTGGCAAACCAGAAGCAGAACTTCTCATAGTTTTCTGTGAACCTTGCAGTACTGCCTTGTTGCATAACTAAAAAGTGTCAACAGGTTCTAAAATCTCTGCAGCTCCTCCAGAGTTAGCATTAGCTCTATTTAGGTGGACTGCCATATGTCAGCATACTTGCAGTTCTGTTATACTTTCTACATTTTCATGATAAATTACACAGTGCTACATGATGTGTTAAAAGCCTGGATTATTCAAAGATCTGAATATAATTATACAAGCTAATCCTACTATAAACTTCCCAACCAGTGATCAGACTTGTTCTGATGCATGTTTGTTGACCTGATGAGGGCTTTTCCTTCACCTTCACAGCCATGCTCTACTATGTGTTGGTCTACCACTTAGAATTCCATTGAAACATATTGAAGTTGGTTGTTGTTATACAGCAATATCCGAGGAGCACGCCTGCCTTTGTACATGCTTATAAGCTTCTTCAAACAAATGTTAATGTTGACAGAAAAAGTGTTCGGTCCAATGCATAGAGTAGCTAAGCATGCAGTCATACCAAGATGGATATCAAAACTAAGCTTATTCAAGGGACTCACAGGAGTTCTTGGCTGATCTGTAAGTAAATCTGTGCAGTGGATCCACAGTGCAGAGAGTTTAGGTACACCTGAGATCATGACGATAGTTCATAACCTGCTAGACAAGTTCTAAAGTTTTGCCTTTCCAAGATTCCTCGATGAATGTGCGCCTGTGTGCTATAAAAAAAGGTGATAAAAATAACACTAACTTACCCGTTGTCAGAGAGGGTCTCCTCTGATATCTGAAAAGATGATCTCTGAGCCGTGAATTTGGCATAGACTTTAGAGATGGGCCTCATCAGGGTGCCATTGGTAACAATTTCAACTTCACGATCACTGAAAGCAATATTTTAAGCCGTTGCACAACAGGAAAATGAATAAAAATAATAAATAATAAAAATAATACAAGAAAAAGAGAGAGAGAAAACTCACTCTGTCGGAGGTTTTTCTTCATTGGATTTAAATGCTATCATTGGTTCATATCTTGAGGAGACATATTTTCAAAATGTTAGCCTCTGAATTTTGTATATTTTCTTTAAATGAAAGTATTAGCCAGCACTCACAATGACTCAACGCAGGTTGTCTGTGTCACACCACTCCTCTTAAACATGCAGATTAAGAAGACAATGGAAGAAATTGAAAATATATTAGCAGAGATTTAAAATGAATCCCAGCAGATGGCTTTTATGCATACAGCTGCAGCACTAGTTATATGTTTACATTTATTTGCAATGAGCATAACATATTGTTTGCAGAGGAGCAGATCTGTTTTCCAGGTGGGATGCTCATACAACATCCTCCATGATTTCTTTTAAAAAAAAATAGAATAAATGCATGAGTTTGAATTAATTAAGAAATCTTTCTAGCTTACAAAAAGTTCGTAAATATATGTACAGTGCATGTCCCTGGGCTAGGTGGTTTCCTGTCTGGAAGACTTCTGACCATAGTCCAAAAGTTTTATCATTTTTTTTAATTATTATTATTTGTTTTATTATTATTGGAGTGGAGTACAGAATTTAGACAATGTCACTTCAGAAGCTTAATATTAGATGTTTTGATACATTACAAAACCAATTTGGATGTATTTGGGGAGTATTTTCTTTTTGGAGAACCGTATATGCTTTAACTAGTTGGAGATATCCAAAAGGTTTTGGCACAACTTCACTGGCTCCCAAGAGCCATTTAGAGGGTAAAGAAAACGGATTAAGTAAGGACTCCAACAACATTAAGAAAAAACTTTATTTGATGACCAACTTGCTTTGGCTTGTTGCAGTCAAAATGACCCAATAAAGGCCAAAAACTGTAACGCATCGGTCAGCAAATAAAGTTGCTTCTTATTGCTTTAAGCGTTGCTGGAATTATAAGGTTCAGAAATAACATAAAAACCACCGTGGTTTGAACCTGCCATAAGTTTTTGGACTCTTGGAACACCAGTACAACCATCTACAGGGAAACAGGTTTGAAATCAGAATAGAATGAGATAAAGGTACTGCTTCAAACTCTACTGCCTACGTGGAGATATCAAAAACCTTATTAGAAAAGTGATATGTGATCAGAAGATGCAAAAGTGTTGAAAAATAAAAAAACTCAACATTTTTGGTAAAAAAAAAAATCTTAGGGAGTCAAGTGAAGCCATTTATACGTAAAAACAGTCAAACAGCATAAAACATGGTGGAGGAAGCATTATTGCTTCACTGCCATTGGCTGCAATCCGTTCTAGATCAATGCACAAAGTCGAAGATAAATAAAAAAAAATGAGAAAAAGAGTAAGCCTGCTTACGGAAAAAAAAACACAAGGTGGAGGTACAATCTGAAAATAGACAGGACTCATCATATTGGTGGAACTGTATGTTTATATCTGTGCCAGCATTTCTAATAATCTAAGGGGTATTGCTTTACAAAAAAAGCCCAAAATGAATGACACTGACATGAATGAGGACTGTGACCAAATTTCTAATGGGGACATTAAACGGCTGTTTTGTCAGCTTTTTGGGTAAAAAAAAAAAAAAAAGATACATGAATGATTAATCACAGCATTTAGAATTATAATGAAAATAATATTCAACATAGGACCAACCTTTTGATTTTGGTCAGACCTGGGAATGTTGTAGATTGCATTTTGAGAATCAGAGGAATATCTTCTGTGATCTCCCTCCTGACAAATGATCAGAAAGCAGTACAATTGTTAATAATAAGCCTCCCAAACCAATAGTCATTTTTCCACAAGTTGCATAGATGTACCAGTTCACTGTTCTCCTCTGAGGCATTGCCGGAAGGGTCAGACAAGGACCTTATCTTCTGTGATGTCTGAAAAACACAAAAAACACCCCTAACCCGCTTAGAGTTGTTTTCTCCTCCTCCTTTATGTAGCTGCTGGCAATGAGTTACTTTCATTATAAACAGGATAGTCAACACAAAATAAAATGCAAACCATTCCTTCCCAACCAAAAATATGGGGATCAGCAAAATAAAGTATCAGTTTAGAAGATGAGAAAAAAGAAGTATACACTCACATCTGGCAAGTTATTTTTGTTTTCTCTCTTTGAACTGTCTTCTCTCTTTACAACAAAGGGTACCTGCAACCAAGAAAAGACATTATTCAGAGTCTAACTAATGAAAGATAGGCACCAGCCCCCTACAACCCAGTGAGGACTAACAGTTAGATTGCTTCATTGGATTGAATTGGTTGGTTTTCTGGCATCAAACTGGTTTTGTGTTTTTGTCACGAATGTTTAGTTAGGTTAGGGAATTTGGAATTGGGATTTCATAAGACTAATTTGTCTGACGAAACATTTTGGATGAAAGGTTTTTCAAGTTTCAACTATCTAACTCAAGCTGGGGCTTCTCATGAATTAGAACGACACTTAATTATCCAGTTTCACCTGAATCAGCAGGTGAAACTTTGTGATAACAAGATGTTCAAACAAAGCATTGGTTCAAATTCCCGGTCAGAACTGGTTTTGGAATGGGGAAATCGTGCTTCGTGCTTAAAAGCAAGAACTGTGCCAGCAAGCAGGGTTAACATAACCAGTTCTACCAAAACGAGTGAACAGGTGTCCCTCCAGAACTAAACCGGAAAAAGGAGGTAACTATGGGGTATTTAACTAAACTTTTGTAGAAGTGTATGCATTATTTTTGACCTTGTATTGATTAGAGTAAATTGACAATAAAGTCACCCTTTTTGCACTGATCTCTTGTTTTGGAAAATCATTCCAGCTTTGAGGTAAAATCAGTCCACACCCAAATAATGGTTCAAATTCTTAAAGGCTAAGGTAAGATAATATTTTATCTAGTTGATGCATTCTGCTCTCAATGTCCAAAGTTCATTAATATGACAGCAGGTGATAGAAACGAAAGAGAGAAGAAAAGATGTGTCATTTCAGTACAACACAAGCTGGAATTGCAGTCTATAAAATAATGCTGTAAACTGATTTCTTTTGTACTGTTAGGCGTCTTATTTTAATTAATTTTAAATACATTTATGCCGTGACTAATTACCATAAAAATCTCTAACGCTAAAGTGCTTTGTAATTGATCTGGCTGCAAATGTTGGCTGAGCTCCTGGTTAACATGCTTAAAGTAAAAAAGGTTTACCAGAGATCACATAACATGTAGTTTGCAGTTCTGATTAATTGGTAGTTTTATACAGACAGGACAGAAGAGAGTTTCATTACTGCGGACTTACCCTGTCCTCGGGTGTGGATTTCTTTCTCTGGTGAAGAAGAGGGTTTGTAATTATCTGACAGATTAGGAAAGGAAAAGTAATTTTTTAAAGTCCAGTGAAAGTCAGACAATGTGCAGGGAACTAAAGGGGAAATAAAATAACACCACAGTTTTGGGACATAGAGTATGACTTCATGAATCGCAAAACTCTTATGCCAAAGGAATAGATACATGGTAAAGTATTTACACCCTTTAACTATGTTCACATTGTGTCACAACTACAAATTTATAGTAAAATCACAAGTAAAATCATGTTTTTAAGAGGTTTTAAAAATATAGAAAAGTGTTGCATGCATATGTATTTAACCTTGTTTACTCTGATATCCTTAAATAAAATAGAACTGGACCCCTTTGGGGTTTGGCCCCTCAGGGGCCGGGCTCTGGGTGCTCTTGTCTGCCCTTCACTAGTGGGTGTGGCCCTCCCTGCATCTGCCCTCCTTGTGTCTCAGAACCTGGGGTGCCTTTGGATATCTGGGGCTCTCATCGCCTTGTGTCTGTCCTGTGCCCTGTAGGGCCAGTCTGGGGCCACCCACACCTGCTATAGAACGCATTTTTCTTCTGAAGAAGCTGGATATCTAAGGGATTCCTGCTGTAATTAAAGCTTTGTTTGAAGTTTACTTTGGTTGTCTGTTGTCTTCTTTTTGCTGTTATGTTCTCTGTTTTATTTCCCTCTTGTCTTAAACAGATGTTGAAGCAGACTCCTAGGAGCTACTGTATATCTTCTGTAGTGTCTATTTTTGCTTTTTTGTTTTATGTTTTCTCTTTTAATTTGCTCTTTCCTGTCTCTATCTCTTTCTTTCTCCCCTTAGTTTTTGTCCCCTCTTTTTTTTCTCTCCTACCTTTCCATTATACAATTTTACTCACTAAATAATTTTCAATAAGGTTTCATTTACAAGCGGAACCCTATGACAGAGTCAAAATGGTCTGCCTGTGAAAGTAAAGCTGTTGGACTATCATTTAACTCTGAGTCTTCTATTCCCAGAACCATATTTGCAAAACAGGACACAAAAAGTAAATAAATAAATAGAATAGAAATAAAAAATAACTGTGAGTAATCCTAGTATTTAACAGCTTGTTAATGGAGGCCACAGACATTTCATAGAGAACATGAATAAACAAACAGAAACAGAAAAACTAGGGAACACAGCAGATAGCATCAGAGGTAGCAGGGCTTCATTATACAACTGGCTTTACACATTCTATTTTTCATGTTCAAACCAAAAAGTCTGGCATAGCTGTAAACCTCCACAGCTGTCTGTCTAAAACTGAGAGGACAGGGAATGAGAAATTAAACCAAAAAAAGCCCTTGGTGACACTGGAGGAGCTGCAGAGATTGACATTTCTGATGCAACCATCTGTTGACTGGCAAACTGCAGCTCCGAACCAGTGAGAAGAAAACCGCAGATGAGAGAGAAAGATCGTATGAGGAGAACCCCTGAGAGGACACAGTCAATTTCTGGGGGATGGGGGGCTACTGCTTTGATAGGCTATACTGAATGGGGGAGGGGGGGATCTATCCAATCCCTAAAAGACTTGCAGCTCTAATTGCTCAGGTTAAATCCAGATGCACAACAACTTTTTGGTTTTTCATATAAACCTCAGCATTATCACTATATTCAATATCTACTGTAATTAGTTACCAGGTCAGTTGATTGCCTGTTAATAAATCACTGTTCCTCATATTTAACTCTTACCATGACATGCATTTTAAGAATCTCAAAACTGCTTTTAAATATTTGTCAGAAAAACATCAAATCAGCTTTATATGCTTACGTCAACAGTTGGCTGCCCGTTACTGATTTCCTAAAGGAGTAAGATAAATAAACAAGCAGGGTAAATGGCAATGATCTTGTTTGTAACCCAACTTGGTAAAGATAAAAGAGAGGAAATAAAATTTATATGGAAATATGGAAAATCACTAAAAGCTTAACGCACCTCTGAACTGAGAAATCTATGAGGGCGATTGTTTAAGGCATCAAACAGGGCTTTGAACCAACCTTCCACCTCCGTACTGAAAGGGGGAAAAAAAGGCAGTTCTGAGACTCAACAAATTACAAAACAGACATTTTCATTTTAAATCCAATACCAGAAATCAAATCCAGAATGAAAAGGTAACACTTAGTAGGGATTTATTCTGTGGGAAAGCCATTAATGGATGATTTAAAAGAGAAGAGAGCACCATCATTTAGGTTTGACTGGGGTAAATCTAGTAAAGTAATTGGTGATTCACCCATGAGGAAGTGGTTAATGGAAAAAAACATAAAAATTATGTTTATGCCTTTCACACACTTTGCTGTCCCTCCACATTACAAATTCAAGTAAAAAAAAACAAGGAAGTAGAAAACATTATTCACAACGAACAATCAAACATATTAAATATGCCAGAAAATCCCTCTGTGTAAAAATGATATCATATAACAACTTTCAACTTTTAAGTTGAATTATTGAAATATATAGAAATGATTTACATTTTTTAAAAACTGTTTCTTTTTTTTTAAATTGATCCTCTACATATACTTTATCATGCATGTGTAGATAAGGTTGTTGAATAAATATGAATGTAAGTTTATCTTTACTTTATAATATTTGTATACTTGCATACAAATTACATAAAAAAATAAATATGGATAAAGCGCCATATAATTACATATACATAAATACATATGGAAATTAAATAAAAAAAAAAAAGAACCCTGACTAACCTGGTGTCCCCGACAAGGAAGTAGTCCCGGCTTCCAGCCCTGATGTAGAGCACACATGACGGGGAGCATTTAAAGGTCTTCTGGACCCAGGGCCATTTCTGGTGATACTGAGGGCTCTCATATAACAGGGAGATCCTGACAAAGTAACAGCGTGTTATTTCTACCATTTTAAATGCACCAAATGAGCCTCCGATAAATGCAAAAACAACTGTCTTATGCTCTAAATGTGAGAACGTACTGCGTCAGATCTATGGCTCCAAGTGGGGTCCCCTTGTCTTCTGAGCTCCTGAAGTACCTGAGCTGGTAGTCATGCTCACTGGATTTAAAAAGAACAAAGTAACGTCTCTTCCACTGCAAGACAAAAATAAAAATTATGACATTTAGTTAAAAGAAAAAAAAACCTGCAGAAAGTTACAGTAAGGTTGAGAAAAGATCAATCACCTCTGACTTAAGAAACTTGAGAGGAGGAGACTTAAACAGGTACCCTGACCTGACTTCTGTAGCGTCTGTAATTGGCTTGTAAAACACTGCACCCACTGCAAGGTAAAAGGGGTGTTAGGAGATGGATTTCAATATTTTTATAT
>JAUZNJ010038583.1:0-11041 GCA_034780135.1 Jordanella pulchra
AAGTAAGACATAGTGGGGCTTTTGGGGATAAAAAGAAAGTAAGACACTGTCTTACTTTCGGGGAAACACGGTAGATTGGATTAAAATTCAAACTCCTCAGGTTTATATTTGCCTTTCATTTTCCAGGTTTCACTTTCTTAAAACTATTCATAAGTATTTCATCAAAAACAAATATACATAGAAACAGTTTCTTTCCTACAAAAGTGAGGTTATTATTTGTTTTTCTACATTTTTTTTTTTTTTTTTTGCAGAAAAACAAATATTTGTAATAGCTACATTTGCATTTTCAGTATGTGGCTCAGAAAAAATTCCTATAATTTACTATGGTTAAATGACAATAAAGACTCTTGATTCTTTGTCGTTTTGATTTACATAAATTGTCATGAAATTTGTACTTGTAATGTTACAAAACTGAAAAATATTCAGTGCTTCTGAAAACTTTCAGAAAGCCTTTTATGGTACCTGTATAACTTTTAAGTGTTTATTATATTGCAGGTGAAATCTTTTAATTATTTTATTAGTTAAACATTAGTATAACATATATAATGACAGACTAATACGGATTTTATTAACTATTAATTGTTTATTTGATAGGGACATAACAAAAAGCACTGTTGCAAGGCTGATATCATCTTCATAGGCCAATTAATAATTCACAGACCTGATCCCTCATAATAATAATTTCTCTCAAGAATTTCAATTACTTTTAAAAAAAAAAGGAAAATCAGCTTTGCTTTAGTCAAGCTTGTACACCTGGGAACATATTTGACTGTGAAATTCACCACAAGGTGTCTAATTTGCTTTGCTGCTGACTCACTCCTGTGTGTATTCATTATAGTTTGAAACACAGATCTTCTAACCAGTACTGCCAAAAGATGAACTCAGCTAAACCCTGCTTTAATTATACATACTTAAAACCTGCCTCACAGAACAAGAGCCATAGTTTTTCTCTGAGTTATCTTGCGTATGTTATTCTGTGAACACTATCTCCACTTGCAATTTTTAACCTAATTATTCAAACAACCCTTCAACTTCAGGAGAAATTAAACAGATTAAAAGCTGTAGCAGTGAACAGAATTGTAATAAAAAAGTTTGACATTTAAAAACCACATTAATGTTTTATTTTGTAATTATGGTAATTACCAAAAACCAACATGAAAATTGCATGTGAACACGCTCTCATGTTGTACTTTCTAGTGCAAAACTGGAAAAATGTTGTGATTCCTGAGTTGCCAGGATGAGGAAAATTTCTACCTGTCAACATGGAGGAGTGCACAGAAACTATCCTGCATGATGAGTACTACATTGTTAAATGTTCCCTCTAATTGTGTTGGTACTCTAGATAATGCCATGCTGTACATTTCAAGTTTGCCATTTAAAGTTGGGTTGTTTTTAAAATAACAGTTTGATTTTATCAGATGATAGCTAGTAGTCCGTTGAGGAAAGCAGCCAGTAGGCTACTTTGTGTAGACAATTATTTCATTTGATCTGAAGTGTATGCCAGTGAGCGTATGATTAATTAGAACCAGGAAATAACCCTATAACTTTCTTGCCAAAGTGGCAAATCAGGATAATCTGTGGATCAACCATGTTCTTCTTTTCTACCAAAACAAAAGCACTTGAACTCAATGCACTGATAATTTGCACTTTAAAACTGGTAAGGATCATTAAGGCATTAAGGCAGGATATTCGTCAGGAAGACAAGAGCTGACAAGCCCAAAGTGTCATTTGTTGTGGTTTCTTATGGTGTTTGCTGCTATTTTATTTGTTGCCATTATTGGTGGGCACTCGGTGTGGCTCCGCCAAATCACCTCGGAAGGTTCTGCTGAATGTCCCTCCTTTCACCAAAAAAATTTGATTGGCACAACCCCGGATTATTAATCTGTAGAACCTAACCCGAGTGCCACACATCAGTCTGGCTTGGCAGGTTAACACATAGCATCACTTGGTTTCATTTCAATTTAAATGAAATACACCAGTCATAAAAAAAATTCAACTAGTAGTTAGAACTGTTTTCTTCCTTCACAATTTTAGCAGTTAAAACTATTTGCAATACATATTTTGTTTAGCCTTCAGAGTTTATTTATATGTTTATGGCTCATTTACCCTCCCTACTTCCATACTTTTTCAAGGATGTTTCTTGACTGAAAATATTTTTATAACTTTGTATAAGCCTATTCAAGTCTTTTTTTCAATGTCTTTCAACATTGTGGCTGCTTCTTCATAATGTGAGTATGCTTCTCTACTTATGATTCCATTCCTTAAGAACATATTGCAGAAGAGCTAAATAGAAGGTGTATAAATTAAATTTGTAGAATATGATTACTGAAAGGGCACATCTCAAAGGTCAAACAGAGGTACAGCTATTCTAGTATTTATACAGATTCTATCTGTAACATTTTTCCAGCTCAGCTGAACATACACTATTTAGATGCATTAAGGCTAATCATAAAGATGTATCAGAATTTCAACTCTATGTGTTTTGGTTCAGTTCTACTTAGTCTGAGCTAAATTAAATTAGGTATCACTGTAGAAACCGATTCAAAAAGCTATTGCTATATCCTAAAACCATTTAACATATCTAAAGAACACATACAACTGCATCTTACTATACAGCTTGTTGTTGTCCGGTTGTATGTTAATTGACAGAGTGAGATGGCACAACAACCTGAAAATATTCATTGGGGAAGAATAGAATCCGCAATTGGGGAGAATAGACTAAACTGCACTCCAAGTAAAAAAAATATATATATACATACAGTATATTTTTGATTTCTTTAATTCTAGTCTCCAACTAGATGTGCTGAGTTCTTGCAAGATTGACATATTTTTTAACAGCATAGCGATAAACTAATGAACAAACAATTTTCCAATTAAGGTAAAAACACCCAATAACACAAGCAAAATATTAAGTACAATTCAAAGCCTTTATAGTTCTTTGTCTTTTCCTCATCAGTAACAACTTTGACAAAGAAACTGTTAAAAGTCTGCAAAGCTACATTGATGAGACTTTTCAGAGAGTCATAAGAGAGAACCTCTGAGAACCTCAGAAACTGGTCACGACTCCAACTTCAAAATATGCATAGCCCGGATTCCCCACCTTCATCACCATCTCACTCTGCAAGAGCTACACATATACTTTAACGTTTTGACCAGTTTTAATGCTAGACTGGTCCTGATAAAAGCTCTGTGTAAGTAATTCCAGGCAACAGCCAGGAACAGGAGGTAAAGCTGGAAGCTGAAAAACAAAAAACAAACAAAAAAAACTCTAAGGGTGTAACACCTAAAAAAGTCCTTTGGTCAGCCTGTTTGTTTCAGACAAGAAGATTACTTTTTTTTTTTAGTTACAGTCTGTATTCAAATTCTATGTTTTGCAAACCACACTATAACTTAGAATAAAGCCACCCATGTTATAATAGTTGCTCTAATTGGTAAGTAAACAAAGAACCGAAGGACAGACCACAGAACTGGACATGAAGTAAACCTACTATGGTAGTCTTGTATACAAACAACACCTCTTTTTACATTTGTGACAAGCTGGGGCAAAAACCAGGAACAAGTCTACCTTCGGTCATTTTGAGTTATTCATGGATGCTTAGAGAGTGGAGTCTAAGCTTTACAGTGTTGTCAAACTTGTGAAAAACACACAAGAATTGAAAAATATATGACAATTTGATTGTTGACACTCTGTCAAGTACTTTGAGAAGAAATCATTTGTTTTTGTAAAATCACTCTGGAAGCATGCTGGATGGTAACAAAAGCTGTTTCTTTGAAAACCTTTGCATACCTTAGGGGTGTTTTGTTAAACTGGCTTAGCTTGCAACTCAGACTTAGTTGTTAAAGTCTACCATATTTTGTTGTCATTTGGGTTTTATAGAGCTGAGGCCTGTATCACGAAGTAGAATTACTGGCTCAGTGAGACAACTTCAGGTTTAACCCTTACTTTCCGGGACCAAGTCCTTCCAAGTCCTCTTCACTCCTGCGGGGCACACGATTGATATGCAGTACAGGGATTGGGATGGAGGACTTTATTAAATTACACTGACATGTTACTTGCACATTTACACATACAGTAATCCTTTGTCCCACCATTTCACATCTCTTTCATCTTTCCACCATCTTTGACTTTTCATTGAGACTTTTTTCCCTCTTTTTATTTCTGTAAGATAGGTTTTTATTCCTCACAGGAGACATATAGCGCTTTCCCATCTGTGCTCATGATTCTGATTAGTCTGCTACCATGGACCTGCTCCTTTATAAATGCACGTTCACAAATTCATGATCAGTCAAAGCTGGATCGAGTTAGCAAGATGATAATCAGGTTTGTGCAACTGATTCTGATTTCCATTATTGTGAATTTGGTAAACTGGATAGGCTGGTATTATTCCCGCTAGGTTGAATTTGGTTGGATCGCTGGCTCTCTGACTCTGACTTGGTTAGGACTTGGATGGGACCAGGTTTAGGACAAACTATATTTAACTATATGTCTTCTTTGTTGAATCTAGCACCAGGGGGCACAGTAAGTAACAGAACCAGAATTAATTGTTTGACCCAAATGCATGGTGCCATCAAAAATAGTAACAAGTTCAAAGCTACACATCACGGAATTAATTTAACAACCTGAACTGGACCTCATCACACCCATAGAACAGCTCTAATCTGGCCCCAAATGTTTACTAAACACTTTGAAGTGGTCTGCTTGTTTTCACCAGAAAAGTGACACGGGGCATCCCCCAATCTTTTTTTACATCACCATTTTTATTTTGACACTTTTGTTTGTATTTTGGCTATAATTCAATTAATATTGATATATTAGAATATGGTTATCTGAATGGGAAAATCTGGTCCAGATTTCAAAAGCCTTAATCGTTTTCTTACTTTGTTGAAAGATAGCTACTATTTTGGATTTTTTATTTTTTTGCCATATTCATCCAGGTGTAAGTAATCTAGCTAAATACATGTCTGCAGTTTTCTCGAGAGACCAGGCAACAGCAAAACACACAAATTTCCTAATCACTTCTCTTGACTGAAAATGCCCTAATTTAACAAATTACTTTTAATTTTTCTCAAATGAAAAGCAACAAAGTAGAAGAAAAAACCTGAAAAAACTAGTATGGTGATCTCACAGTTAATAGATTTACTGTATATTACCTTATTGTCATATGATTTGGTCGCTCTGTGGTTTAGGTCTTGCCTTCAACATGGAACACTTGGGATCAAATCTTGGTATTTCATGAAAGTCATCTAGCATTAAAAGTAGCTAATAATTTTCCCTATTATTTTGTGAAAGCATTCTGCTATTCCAAGAATTCATGCCAGCAGGAAATCTAGCCCTTAACCAAAGGGATACCATTTTTATAAGGGAACCAGGAAGAAAAAGGTTTGGAAGCCGTAAAATGTGTGCAGATAATGTATTTAACATAATAAATGTATTTGACAAGCTAAGCCATAACTCACTTTTCCCTGAATGTTGGGATTTTTTGTTCACAGGATTACCTTCATGTGCTCTAGAGGGGTCCAGCACACCAAAAATATTAGAGAATTCTGTAATAGAAAATCAAAAAATTGTCCACCTGTTTCAAATTTTAAACCTCATCTGCCAAAAGTTGTCCAAGCACAAAAAACACAGAAATATGACGTGCACAAAATTATAAAATAATAAAACCCCTGTAAGACATACAACACACAAAATAAATCTGATTCCTAAAACTCTGCTTCTGTTATATCCTCCTCATGAGGCCTGCATATTGTGTGAATATTGTACTACAATGATAAGAACCTGATAATGCAGGTAAACAGGTCTGATCTTCTAATAACAGCATCACATCACATTTTCATTATGACTGATTATTGCAGTCATTTGCTGTGAGATATTTCCAATTACTCAATTATAGGGTACCTGCCAATGACTCTGTAAGTTTTTGCATATATCTGCTTTCAGCTACATAGCATAACTACCTCATAGTTGGTGGCATTTGCAATACAGCTCGGAACTGTCCAAGACTCTTGGTAATATGTACAACCAAATCCATGTGCATCATATGGTGAAAAGTGTATTGTTAATGCAGGTAGGGACTTGGCAATTTTTAAGCCTCAGAATAACCCCAGTGTTGCATAAGGACACATACAGTCTTTAAAGTAAAAGAATGTGTTGATAATGAACCTTGACCATAACAGTGAGGCTGCTAACTAACAGTTTGGGATTACATATTGTTTGCTTAACTATAAAAAATGCAATGCTACTGACCTTTTCCTGCAAAAGGCATAATTTCCCTGTTTGTATGCTTTTGCATACATCAAAAACTGGTAAACGGACATTTCCCAAACATTCTGTAGAATTTATTCCAGACCCTGAGAAATCCATATTAAACAGACTTGAAATATGTAAATCAATTGCCTTTAGGGGCAGAGTTATATTTATTCAATCTGTAATGGATTGTGGCTAAGTCAGAATATTCTGTCTGCATAAGGTAAAAAACCTTTATAGATAGTCTAAAAACAAGTAAATGAATAAATAAATGAATGAATGGGATAATGCATACACACAGCTTTGTTTCATTCTGCTCATGTTACAAACTGATTTTACCTGTTGTAGATTGTAGCTTAAGTGTAAAATTATCAAAAATCTCATGCTACTGACAGCCAATTGTTGGTCCACAGCGCTAAACCTGGAGGTCCACCAACAACTGCTACACGTCCTTGACCTCTGAATACCTGTGTTACAGTCAGAGTGATTTTAATAAAAATAAAGAAATGGATAAATATTGTAGAATATACAAGTTGGACAGCTGATATCCCAAATGTTTAAGGGTGGTGTAAACTTAAACATTACCCAGAAACCTAAAAGAAGCCTTGAAAAGTGTCAGGACGGATAAGGCCTGCAACAGATCATGTAAGCAGCGGAACTACCATGTGATAATCTGTTTAAATGTAACTGTTTAGCAAATGTTGTGTTTTGATTCATGGAATGCCTAATGGTAATATCAAATGGTACAGTAATGCTTAATGTCAGTTTTTCTGTGTTTTATGTGATAAGGATATATGTATGTAGCAACTCTTATCCCTTCAGAAGTTGAGTCTTCATTAGCTCTGATGAGCTAATAGGACTCATCAGTTTTAATTAAAGCATTGCATGCACTGAAATGTAAAAGCATTTTTTGTAATAGCTTTACTATATGCTTCAACTGTACACTCGCCCTGAATATCTTGATGGCAGCATAAAATAATCTAGTGACTACAGCATATAAAGTTTCTAACAAACTAACCTAATAATATCTATGTATTGTTACTGTTTTGCATTTTCCTGAGGACAAGCCAACAGTGATTTCGGGATCCTGGTTCTGCTGATTACTTCAAAAACCTAAAATCCAGAGAAACTACTACCAGCCTGAGGAACTGAATATAATGCCCCCCTGGCAAAGCAAAGAAGGAAACTAAAAGACATAAAAAGGTATAGAACCCTTAACTTTATTCAAATGTAATTTGACAAACCATATATTCCAGCCCATTTGAAAGAAATGTACAGTAAGGTGCTGCAGTAATGTGAAAGAAGCATTTCTGTTAAAAGAAAATGCTTTTGCAAATAAATAAGACGCAACCCCTGTCTCTGCACAGCAGAAACATCTTGGCAGTGAACAATGACATTAGATACAGCAATGAAAGGAAATAAAGGATTAAAAGAGCCTTGAACGTGGTTTCCAAATTGCTGCCTCCATACTCCAGCAAATCATTTCACTAGAGGAGCCATATCCTGTTGCTGCTGAGGTGAAATGTCCTAAATTTTTCATACTGTCTATATGTTTTTGTTAACAGCAGCATTGCATGTCATCATTCTGTCAACATTGTGGGTGCACCCAACAAGCAAAAGTTTGTAAAATAAGGAGACCATTCACTTTTTTCATGTAATGTAAGTGGATTATATCCAACAGTGTAAAGGCTTTGTAGAATGTTCCAATGATGGACAGTCGGACACAATTACAAAAAGTTGTTGATAGCCCTAGTTTAATGAAGGAAAAACCTAAAATGGTCACAGAAATAACAGGAATCACACAAAAGTAATAATAAATTTTTTAAAAATCGATCAAAAAGAAGAAATTTGGGTCAGAAATTTCTTCACAATCAACAGAATGATTTTGAAAAAATTAAATTATTAAACATGCCTGGGCAAATAGGACAACATAGCCTATGGGATCATTCAAGCACTGAAACTCCTCCATCAAGTTAAGGTGGCAGTTAAGGGAGGGGTTCAAAACTATATCATTGCAAATATACCACTACAAATTGTATAATTGTCTACTATGTTGGACAAAAATGTAATGACTAAACATCTGCTTTTATCTTTAATAAAGAGGGTCAAAGATTGCTAGAGTTCTTCCCATTTGCTCATGAAAATGTATTTCCACCATACACTTATACAGTATATAGTTTTATCATGTTGTACTTACAATTAGCATGGCTTACACAGTTTGCATTTCTAACAGCCTCTATATAGTATACCCTCCACAGTTTGTAGACCCTTTACTGTGAAAGGAGTTAAATCCAGTCCCCTATTTTACCTTTATTTTAGCTTTATAACAATAAAGCAGCTATTTCAAAATATTGCCTCAATGTGTTAAATATAAAATGCTTCTCATCATGGGATGGACATACAAAATATGCAAATTCTAAATTATTTTAACTTGCCTTTTGATTGCTGCCAAGGATGTTAACATATAGTAAGGAGAAAAAGCAAACCTTGAGTGTAATAAGCTACATAACTAAAACTTTAAAGTCGTTTTGCAACAGCAAACAGGCATTTTAACAGAAAAAATGGTACTTTAGTGAAAAGATGACCAAGGGAATTCAACCAACCTGTTTTTCCTGGATTTATATTTTTATAATCTAAGTTTTACAGCCACAAATAAAGTATCGCATACACATGTTGCTTGGACTTTTAGCTTATTTTAAAAACATAGTTTAAAAAGCTGTAAGTTTAATTACATATCATGTTTGCTATTTACTAGAGAATTAATTAAGTAAAAGGAAAATAAAGACATTTTATTTCTGATTTAGCAAGTGTACCTTTGGATGTAATTCTACCCCTGTTTTTCTCTTTTTTCCGTCTTGTGTATGGTCATTCACTGCATCCCCAGAATAGTCATTTCTGCACCTCCCTGCCTTTTGGATTTTGGCAGAAGCATGCTGTCTGTTTCTTAGTGTTTCCCGTGGTTCTATCTATCTTCACCATGTCTGCCTTAGTTTGTTTTTTCCCTCTCTGGTGATCTTTTTTCTCCTTCTCAAAAAATGTATCTGTGTCCACATTATTACTCGTTGTTTTTTTTAACAACTTCTATTATGAGTACCTCATTTAATTTTAGATAACATTAAAACCAAAGAGATGCACAGGATGGCAGCAGCAGAATGTAACCAGGTGGTTTAAGAAAAAGTAGGTTTCTCCTCAGGGATAGAGCTGTCATATGTACATTTAATTAAAGATTAGAACTTATTCAGTGATTGACATTTACCTCCATTAATGATCTCCTTTATAGTACACAAAGCCTTGTGAAATTATTCAGAACTTTAGTAGTTTTTCACATTTTATTACATTAAGACCATACTATGTGTTTTACTACCAGTTCAGATGATGAGACTAAGAAAGATATCATATTTAGAAGGTAATAGCAAAAGAATGCATGGTTTTCTAAATTTTATTAGAAATAAGAACCTGAACTTTGTGCTCAGTCAGCCTGAGTAAATAGTTTATTGTTATTGTTTTTTTGCAATTACAGTTAGCAATACTTCCAACTATCTTACAATCAGTTTTAGATATCTAGAGATTATAAATACCTTAGCCTCATTTGAACGAAACAGAGATTTTTAGTGAATAGAGATACAAAGTTTTGCCACAGATGCTAGACTGGAATTTTTTGTGACACCTTGACTGTTCAACTCACATATGGCATATCTGAAATGCATTTACAATGCTGCACTTTTGGCAATTTGAAAATATCTTTTAAAAATTTTTTTTAAGATTTTTGCAAATTTCTTTAAGATAGACAACTAAAAAACAAATGTATGTAATGATTTGCAACCTTTGTCATGAGGCTGAAAATTATATTTGTGCTGATAATATTGTTTCTGTTTATCATGCGTTAGATATTTTTATAGCTAAAATAAAGTCTTGCTGATGTAAATTCTGTTGACTGGACAGCATCAAGTGTTTGTCTAAACACCTGTTTATTTAATGTCCCAT
Source organism: Jordanella pulchra (assembly GCA_034780135.1). NCBI lineage: Eukaryota > Metazoa > Chordata > Actinopteri > Cyprinodontiformes > Cyprinodontidae > Jordanella > Jordanella pulchra. The sequence continues at coordinate 10,232 of JAUZNJ010038583.1, forward strand.
AGTTGACCGTGCCTGTCAGACCAACTCCCAGGGGGAAGTTTAAGGAATTATCTGGAAGAATGCAGAAAAATAGCCTACTTTGTTGGTCCAGAGAAGCCCATTGACATATATTATTTATAACAATGAAGAGGTTTGGAACCATTATTCTACAGCTGGCCAGCACTTTGAACTGAGTAATTCCTCTAATAGGGCCTTAATCAGGAGATGACCAAGAACTGCATGGTCACTCTGTCAGATCTTCAAGGTTCCTCTCTGGAGACAGGAGAACCCTCTTGAACAGGGATGGTCAACTGCTGTTCTCAAGGACTGGTGTCTTGACACTTTAAAATATGTGCCTGCTTCAATACACCGGAATCAAATAAGTACATGATTACCAGGGCTCTGGAGAATCTGCACGATGAGGAGTAATTCAACCATTTGATCCAGGACACCAGATCCTCGAGGGATGGGCCTACCCATCCCTGCATTAGAAGGACAACCATCTTGGCAGCAATCCAAAAATTAGACCTGTATTGCAGAGTAGCCAGATTAAAGCTACTGCCTAACAAAGCCCAATAGTAGCCCCTCTGGAGTTTACCAAAAGGCACCAGAAGGATTCTTACACCTTTTAGATATCTCTGTAGCTGCTGTGATTGCACAAGAATCTAGCACCCTCCATTCCTAACTTCCTCTTGGAATATATACTCTGAAACCAACCTGGGTTTTCTACCCAGTATTAACCTCTGTTAGAGTTCTTGTACAACCCCTGGCAAAAAGTATGGAATCACCAGTCTTGGATGAGCACTCATTCAGACATTTCATGCTGTAAAA